>JASVEL010008394.1:0-75379 GCA_032618575.1 Nicotiana noctiflora | reverse complement strand
TGTTATGGAAAGTTGATAATGGTATATTCTAGGTTTTGAGATCAGTTCATAATATATGGGAAGTCAATAAAATTATTGAGCAGCGCGGACAGCTGCAGGTGAATTAAGAATCGATCTTTCTGATGATTTAAGAAAATGGTACTGCTATTCTAGTAATTTGGCAGGGAATATGGTCCAAAAGGGACAAGGTAATGTAAACTGATAATATCTAATGGCATGGTGGTATTCTCTTGTGAGATCGACTGTAATAATTGAGTCGTTGATGGCATAGTGAAATTTTTGAATGGCTTTCGTGGAACGAATGGGCGCTTGATGTGCGTTATGTATTCGTACGGTGGAGTGTGGAACCAGATATAGCGATTCATGTGTTATATATGTGTTGGAGACTAAAAGTTCTCGTAATCCGCCTATGCAGTGGTTGTATATCGTGTGTATCGATACCGTTTAGCGGTTATTGGAGATTGGAAGCCCTAGTGGATGTTTCTTTGCTTGATATGATGAATTTGGGTTACGATATTTGATTGCAGAGCAGAAAACATCAGAGTATGCTCCAACAGAGTAGTTGTACCCAGGACCAGCGGACGGCTGGTAGGCATTGCTTTGTCAATTAGACCTTAGGGGCGGATGTTAGTGTAGAGGTATCTACCATTGATTCAGTTCCAGTATTTAGAAACATTGTTAGATGCTTTTCATGTGGCCGAGCTCGAGGCTATATATATATATGTTTGTTGTAATGAGAAAATTCGACTCGATATGCATTTCCTTTTTGCGAGATTTATGTGTGGATCGGGTGGCACGCCGCCACGGGTTATTTGGATCGGGTGGCACGCCGCCACAGGTATGGTATCCGGATCGAGTGGCACGCCGCCAGGGGTATGTCATTGGAGCGGGTTGCACGCCACAACAGAATATTGTGAAAATATGGTTAGTTATATGCTACCCTGGTATACAATACTTCCTCGCTTCTGAGGAAAAGTCCATTTTGAGTATCGCTTGGCGAATGGCACATCGGTTGTGTCCTTTCGGGATTTAATAGCATACGTTAATTGTTTCACCGTGGGTGAGGTTGATTGCTTGGGTTCAAGACCTAGATCTGTGCGTGGCTTACCGTTTTGAGCTTGGTAACTTGAGGTGCTTCATGAGTAATAGTGTTTGGGTAGAATCCCGAATCGTGGCAAGGCCACATGATGTTATGACCTCTCAAGGAGGATTCCGGTACTCTAATTCTATAATGCGAGACGCGATCTCGGATCTATGTTATGATGTCACCCAGGAATTGAAATGCAGCTCTTTTGCTGGAGACAGTTGTCATGATTTGAGTGTGTTCAGACGTTTCTATTGGAGCCTATGTTGTGTTCGTCACGGCTTAGGCCGGTGTTGAGGTGTCATATCACCAGTGTGGTGTGTTATAATCGAAATGATCGTTGGAGCCAATAACGAGTGTGAGTATATGTGATTTCAGTTGGTTAGAAAGGTAATACCGAGATGTGGGTCCGAAATCTGTTGTGGTATCAGTTAAAAGTGAAATGGATTCATGAATGGTTGACCTGAGAGATGGGTTCGATATATCGCGTGTTCGAGTGTATCCTGAGTATAGGCATGGGATTTGCATTGGGCATATGATTTCAGAAAGTACAATGTGATTTATGGTTCAAATGGTCTGTGAAATTTTGACTACATGGTGTTTTCGGACTTATGCGAGATAGGGTGACGTATGATCGCCTGAAATTATGTTTGGTAAGGTCATTTAGCTATTGGGTGGCTTCTAGTACAACTCTGAGTCCGCTCGAGGACGAGCGTTTGTTTAAGTTGGGGAGAATGTAACGGCCCAGCCCGTCGTTACGGAAATTTCCACCCCGTTACCTTGCATTAACATATCTTATGCTTCTATATCAGTGTTAGAAACTATCGGGTGAGTTAGGAGTGAATTGAATTAAAAATGAAGCAAATAGCATGTTTGAAGGAAGTTTGAATATGGAAAGTCAACCTAGAGTTGACTATCGAGTTAGAGTGCTCGGAATCGGATTCGATGATTCAACTAGTTTCGAGGGATCATTTATGACTTAGGAGAGCAATCGGAATTGAATTTGGAGATCCGGTGTAGAAATAGGCTTGAATTGGCTAAGGTTGAATTTTGGCGAAATCCGATCGATAGGTGAGATTTTGACCCGGGAGTCGGAATGGAATTCCGACAGTTGCAGTAACTCTGTTAGGTGATTTTGGACCTAACCTGCAAATTTTCAAGTCATTCGGACATCGTTTGGTCGGGTTTTTGATCGAATGTGAATTTTTGAAATTAAAGTTAAACTTAAGCTTGAATTTGTTGAACAAGGACGATTTTGATGTTAACGATAGAGTTTTGATGATTGGAACAAGTTTGAATGATGTTATAAGAGGTGTTAGTACTTTTGGTCGAGGTCCCGGAGGCTTCGGGGTAAATTCGGATGCCCAACGGGTCATTTTTGGAAGATTTTTGCCGTTTTGAGCATAAATGTAATGATCCAAAGGTCTATTTTTAGTTTTAGAGATCCAAATTTGATTTCGAGACTTTGAGAATTTAAATAATGAATTATAGGATTGATCCGGAAATTTTGGTTTAATTTCATCAAGTCGCGATTGGGTTTTCGAGGCGAAACATGAGTTAATTGTTTAACGAGCAAAATTGATGTTGCACTTAGCAAATGAGATCCAAATTCAGTTTTGTTTGAACCACTGGATCCGTATCAAATTACGGAGTCATAGGAAAAAGAATCGTCGAATTCCGAGTTCGTATGATTGAGTTATAGCATTTTTAGTGAAATAAAAAGCTGCTGCAATTTTCTGGGGCAAATCTGGTATTTTCGCTTCTGCGATGAACAGTACCCGCAGAAGCGGGTGAACAGTGATTTTCCGCTTCTGCGATGAACAGTACCGCAGAAGCGATGAACAGTGAAATCGCACCTGCGGTGAACAGTAACCGCAGATGCGAAAATCGCTGGACATATAATTTGGGGCAGTCCGAGATGTTTCTTCATTTTTGGAGCTGTGGAGCTCGGATTGAAGCGATTTTCGAAGCGATTTTCATCATATGGATGGGGGTAAGTGTTCTCTATCCAAAATTGATTATATTTAATGATTCCATGGTTATTTTCATCAAGTATTAGTGAATCAAATGGAAGAAATCGGAGAAAATTTATAAACTTTTCAAAAACGAAAATTTAGGATTTGAAGGGTCATTTGTGGTCCGATTTGGGAGTTCTTGGTATGTACGGACTCGTAGAGAGACGAGGATTCCGAAAATATCAGTTTCGAAATTTTTCGAGATGTGAGCCCGGGGCTCGGGTTTTGCAAATTTCGTGATTTTTGATATTTTTCGAGTTCTTTCGATTGGGTTATGTTCCATTAGCCTATTTAGATATATTTGTACTAATTTTGACTAGTTTTGATGTGCGTGGATGCCGGTTCGAGGAGCTAAGGCGTCGCGGGCATGAGTTTTCATCCGTTCGAGGTGGGTAATTCTTGTAAATGATGTCCTGAGGGTTAGTAAACCCCGGACTTGCACATCTTAGTGTTGTGTTGAGGTGACTCGCACGCCGGATAACGGGCGTGGGGTAGAGCACCATTGGGGATCGTGACTTGGTCCGTCCCGCATAATAAATAATAACACCAAATTATTAAAATGAATTGGACTAATTATCATGTTTGGGCTCCGTGCCAATTATTTGAATCCTTCAAGGATTGGTATCATTGTCTTGATAACACTGTACATATTTTTATCTAAATTTAAGGTTTTAAATGGTATTTTTTCTATTCAGCATTCTTATAAGGTTATGAAAAACTTGAACAAGGTCTTAATAATATTTTTGCTATGAGCTAATGTGATATTGTTGCCCGTAGGGCTTTCTTGATTATTTGTTAGACTGATTGGGCCGAGGGCCATATGTTAGGGCATGACATTTCATGTGAGCATATGCATACACATACAAGGATCGGACTGCACGCCGCAGTGGTATACGGATCGGGCTGCGCGCCGCAGCAGGTGTGATATTAATATCGTGCTTGGGTTGTAGGAGCCCCTCCGGAGTCTGAACCCCCACAGTGAGCACGGGTACCCAAATTGGATCGGGCTACGCACCGTAGCGGTCATATGCATTGCATGGCATACATACATTGGTTTACGTGTACTACGTGGCATAACATTCAGCACTCATACATTACTGGCACACATGCATTAGATGCCTTATTGACCAGATCTCCTGGTGTAAATTGATAAGGAGTGCTGAGCCCGAGGGGTCGATTTGAGTGCGGACTTGCACTGCTTGAGAGTGTATCCAGGTATTGGTATATTATCATGAAAGAAAGTAGCTAAAATCGAGATTTCTAAATAATCTACTCACATATGCTAGAAAGGGATAAAAAGATAGTTCTGTATTGTGTAGCATGAGATAGTGCCTATCGTGGTTTTCTTCCCTTCAACATTATTTACTTTTATTACCGCTGAGTTGGAAGTACTCACACCCGACTCCCTGCACCTTGTGTGCAGATCCAGGTACATTACAGCAGAGCTGATTCTATTGCGGCTCGGGAGTGCTTTTGGACAGTCGAGGTAGCTGCCAGCGTTCGCAGGACCTGATTCTCCAGTTTGTCTATATTTTTGTTCTGATCATCCCACACTTGTGCACAGTTATATTCGCTATTTACACTTTGTATACTTTGTAGAGGCTCATGACTCTTGACCCTTCGGTCTATGGGAGTTGGCACGTGTTGGGACTTGGTTCCCTGTTTTTAATATGTATCTATCACTGTTGAATTATTTCCGTATGCTTAAATTGGATAAAGTGAGCTTATGGCTCCGTGATTGTTGTTAATTGGTCGGGCTGGCCTAGCAGTGTGCTGGGCGCCATCACGACCGGATTTGGGGTCATGACATATCTCCAATAAGAGCAAGAATGTCTTCAACCGATAGAATAGTTTTCTTCTCATAACATATCTACACAGTATTAAGAAATCAAATGCATTAAATCAAGTTAAGGCTATCAATAAATTAACAATCAAATAGCACATCATTCATGTCCCAGAAAGCAAATAGCACGTCATTCATAGCGAAGATATACATCCTTCTGACATACTACTAGAATTGTATCTTTATTTTTTCTACTAGAAAATGAAGCATCAAGCAGTAGGAGATAGTTCTAGCAAAATATTCTCGGTTCTGTCAAATATTGCATTCTGATTTGATATGATATTTTGGAGGAAAAACATGAAATTGATGCAGCTTAGAGAAATTATTTAAGCTGAGAAATTTTATAAAGTAGGAATATTAAGTTAAAACTATGTGTACATAATGCCACTAGAACATAAATATACTAGTTAATTGATGACACTTCGAAAGAATCACATAAACAATTCTTCCAACAGGAAGGTGCAACTGAGAACACAATATCACATAAATAATCCTTCCAGAAAGAACACTACAAAATATTTTATCGTAATTCATATGATACAATGAAGTGTAAATTTCAAGATTACTTCAATGAGGCAAAAGAGAGTTTATAGACCTCGCGCTCAAGGCTTCTAGGCAATTAAGTGATTTCTGGCTTTAGTAAAGTTAGCAGTTCAAACTTAGGATTTATATATCGCTAGCAAAGATACACTTATTTAATATGACATTGAACTGCAGACCTACTCCAAAGTCACAAGCACAGGTAGAATTCCCTAAAATTTTACTTATGATATGTTAATCTTTTCCACCTAAACAGAAGACCAATCACACACTAGTTCCTCACTATGATTTCCCTTAAATTAGGCTTATTCCGTCAAATTATAAGACTATGAAAGACAAAGTACTCTGTTTTTTATGACAGTGGTGCCGGGCCATTTTGCATGTACCTCAACTATTTCGTCGGGTACTATTATCTTCCACCAGTACAGATACCATGTAACTCTTATTAATTTTTGGATAGATGGGGAAAAATCACATAGCTTTTTTGATTAATTACTCCTATTTCTCAAGCCGAAGCAATAATATGAACAAAATAATATAACATAACACAAAAAAAATTACTAGGCATTTTATCACCATGTCGAGGAGAGACATCCAATTTAGGCATGTGTTTCCTTCAAGCAGACGCAAATATATTTCCTGTATAAATTAAAATCCTCATACTTCACTATCCCAATAATTATCAAATACTGCAAGAAAGTATACACATCTGGCATCTTTACATTCTCAAGCTCTCCTCTTTCTTTAAGGAATTAAACATTAATAATCACATTAGATAAGGTTCTGCAAAAAAATTAAATAAAAATCTATTTATATACACATCTGCATATATTCTTTTGATTATCTTTTTTTATGCAATTGTTCACAATAAAACTGTTATCAGTATGCAGGATAAAGTGAGGATCGGTGTTTTTCCAATGTTAATACTCAATAACATCATTTCCAATAATTCTAAACTATCTATATTTCTTCTATTATGAATCCTAAATTGAGAAAATACCAATTTATGCAACAAATTTATGAAGTCCTTTTCTATCCAACCTTTCTGACTGCAATCCATTAGAACACCAACAAAAACAATTTTATCAGTCAATGCCTTAGGGTAAACAAACATCAGCGAGTCCACACCTGATATCACCAGTGAGAGCCATGATACATTCCACTAGAAAACTCCCTTTGAAATGACTGATTGCTTTCTCAAATAGAGCATCGAGGCACTGGATACCAAGGTAACTACTAATTCAATAATTTATAATCGTGAACTCTGAAAACCTTAGATATCAATTGAGTTGAAATCAAAGTAAAATTGAACTTCAATTAAACACTTTACACACTACAAGAGAGAGAGAGAGAGAGAGAGAGAGAGAGAGAGAGAACACACCAACTGGAGAGGGAGGACAGCAAGGCAGGGTAGCAGAGAGTCTGAGAATGCACCAACTGGAGAGGAAGGACAGCAAGGCAGTGGTAGTAGAGAGTCTGTACCATCCTTATTTTGCAATTTAGGGCTTAGGGTTCTTTGAATAGAACGAATGAAAAGAAGTGAAAATTTGGCGCTTTTTTATTTTGGATATGTCCGCCAAATTCATCATAACCATTAACGACCGGTTATCTTAATATTAATGAGTCGTATATTATTATTTTGTTATTCTAGAATTAAAAAGTATTCATTAACGATCGGAAATATTGTTGGTCTTTAAAAGTATACTTACAACGATCGGATTTCACGTCCCTTCGTTAAAAAATGGTCGTTAAAAGCCAAGTTTCTTGTAGTGATCTACACTCTTCAGGATCGGGGGTGCGCCCAGAATTTGATCGTCCCTTATATTCTAGGTCTCCACCTTTTTGTCATTATCTTCTATCATTTTTTCTCCCGACTCAATCCTTTTTGTAACATCCTCGATCATCTTCATAATAGCGGAGTTAGCTGCTGACTCATTGTTTCTCAATCTTTCCTGTACTTGTTCGGATTGAGGAGCCATTTCAGGTGTTGTTGTGCTTGGATTTTTTAATGGCTTTGTAGTTGAGAAAGTGCTTGTTGTTGTGCCTACGAAATTTCAAAAATGATGTGAAGGATAACTTCTTGTTCTTCCCGAAATAGGGTTTTCTGAGCTTCTTGTTGGTCTTCTTGGCGTATACTATTGTTAGTGTGGGAGCTTATATCGATGTGTTGGGCGTTGCGTGAGACCACATCCACGGGGATTGGCTCTGGTGCGTCCTCAGGGTTTCGCGGTGGTACACCAATGCCTGGAATAGCTACTCTATTCTTTCTATGGTCTTCAATACCATCGTTTTCGTATGACTTTACTAAGTTAGAAATTTTGACATGAAATGAAATATTCTTGGGCAAGAAAAAGTGTGAAGACTAACTTGCATTTTTCAATAAACCAGCACGAAAATAATCACTATTATTTTTAGCGCCATGGTGGGCACCAAACGGTTTACCTTGAAAATGGAAATTATAATTAGATCTGATTTTATTGTTCTAAAAATACGTAATTTATTTTTATGCTAGTTGTTAAGTAGTAGATGTTAAGTGTAAGACTAAAAAAATAAGATAATAGCTTGAAGGTAGTGTGACAAGCAAACCGAGTGGTCGAGAATCGAGGCCTCGAGCTGGCTTATACGGGGCCTCGAGATCGAGCTAAGCGTTATGCTAGGAACGGCCGATGAGGGGCTAATAATTCTAAGACCTTTGATGATGGCTCTTTATGATAATTTATGATAAATGATACGTAATAAATAAAGAATAATCAATGAAACGCAATAAATGTATGCAGGATAAAAAATAGAGATATGTTTGAGTTAGAGAGTAGATAATGATGTTGTTCTTGTACTGAATATTATATATCTCTTATAAAATGACAAGGATTAACTTTATAAAGGAGGAAAAATTCCAACATAGTACATATGCATTTATTACAACGATTAAATGGCCGGTATAACCATTTAATGCCACGGTACGGACCTGTAGTATTCTTATGGACTTGGTCATCTCTAACAGGTTGCCTTGCGAATCTCCCACTCGTTCATCATAGCCACCGATTTGTACTGCCCGAGGTCAAACGTTGGGAACCCTCAGGGTCGAAACCTTGAGCTGCGCATCCAGCCTTCCGGAGATAGGCAATGGAATGCCGTAATGATTGTAAAATCGGACTCTCCTATTTTAGCCGTATATAGATTAAATAGATAAAATAATACTTATTAATCATTGTGCATAAAAAAACTAGAAAAATAGATACGAATTTTCTTTTTCTTTTATAAAAAAAAAAAGGGACTCTCATTGAAGAGGCTATAATATACTTATATAGTTTGTTCATTTTATTGAGAGGCTATTGGAAAAGAATATAGGAGAAGTTAAACATCAAGCAAAAAATATACGCACTAGGTTTCCGTACCATAGCTTAAACCGTAGGCTTTTTAATCAAGCAAATTTAAGCGTTTCTCTAATAGAAACTTGAAGCAAAAGTAAAAAAATAAAGCATATTTGGAAATTTGCCGCAGTCAGAGTTTTTCCTAATCCTACTAGGTTTCTATAACATAGCTTAAACTCCACGGATGAGGGACCTCTATAAATACTACCACTATCCTATACTAAGTCTTCATCGTTTTTTCTTCTCTTTCAATGGCTTCCCTTACCAACAACTGTTTCTTCCTCATCTTGCTGTTTGTCTTTTTTGCTGCTTCTTCCGCTAAGGCACAGAAAGAATCTTCCCCTTTTTATTCCATTTACAGCTTTGGAGACAGCGACTCTGCTTCTACTTCCGATCATTTAGCCGTTGTGCTTGGTCTGCCTTCTCTACAACATTACACCGATGAAGGCGTTGATTTCGAGTCCGGTATTAGTTTCATGACGCCTGGAGCAACAGTTATGAGTCCCTTTTCCTTCATCAAGAATGGCATCCCAGCGCCTCAGCATTCTCATCACTCCCAGATTTCCGCCTTTATGAAACTCTTCTATAAGGATTGCTTCTCTTTTCATGATTGCGGCAGGAACAAAGTTCTTCAGAAAGCTATCATCTATATGGATCAGCCTGGTTTTAATGATTACAAGCACTCTCTTTTGCATACAAAATCTATTTCCGAAGTGTCCAAAATTGTCCCTGATGTTGTGGAGACAATCAAGAGTTCTATCGAACAACTGATCAAGGATGCAGAGGCTAAACACTTTGTGGTTACTGGAATTATTCCCATGGGTTGTCTTCCAGGTTTTCGAACAAATTTTCCCGAAGATGACAATAGCAGGAAAATTAAATGTCACAAAGGACTAAATTTGTTTGCAACATTGCACAATGATCATCTATGGCAAGCGTTGGAGGAGCTCCGATTGAAGTACCCTGAAGTTGAGATCATATATGCAGATTATTTCAAGGCGTTTATGGCGGTTCTACGCAACCATGCGTTCTTGGGATTCAAGACAGAGATGTTGATGAAGGTTTGTTGCGGTAGTACTGGAAGCGGTCCGTTTAACTTTGATCCTTTAAGGCAGTGTGGAGAGAAAGGAGCTGTAGCATGTTCAGATAGGGCTTCACACATACATTGGGATGGATTTCGATTGACACCTGAGGCTTCGAACAATATGATTGATACCCTCTTCAGCAAAAAGGGTTTTGCATTTCCAGAGTTCAAGTTCGAACAAGATGTTCATGTAGATGCAGCAAAAGGGCACCGTTCAAAGGTTTATGGACGATTTAGAGATGGTCTAAGGCATTTAATGGAGTTACATGCCAATAACGTCGTGGATGTACTACTGAAATACTAAGTAGTATATGTTTTGCTCTGTCCAACACTTTAATTTGCTGGTAGTATGATAGGTTCGAACAAGCAAAGATTTTTGTAATTTGATAGGGTAGGCCCTCAAATATTGTTTTGTATGTACAGTGGCTAATACCCTCTTCTTAATGTATACTTTTGTTTTATACTAATCAATAAGAAATTCTTTGATTTGTATCTTGTTTTTTGTTTTTGTTCAGTTAACTTCTAACGCTGAAATGGGAATTACTGAAGATGTAGAGGGAATTCTTTTTAAGAGTGGGTGGGCTTGATCGTTTGGTTATGGCGTGGATGATTATCAATGATAAGCTTTAAAGTTTTCGGTGGTTTTTGTGAAGTCTGGATGTTGTATTTTTGTTACCTCACAATTGTATATATACGTCATTTTGTGGCCTTAAATAGGCTGTTTCCCCTTAAATATTTTCCCTGGCAATCAAGTGTAGTCACTTAAATTGAGTTTAGTGTTCATTATCACCTGACAATGTGTAGCCTGATTTGGAAACTTATAACTCGTGTCTGATTATTTTAAATTATAGTAAGTCCATTGCTACCTTTTTGAGACCAAAGGAAATGTATTTTAGTTATGATTCTACTGCAATACATAATGTCTGAGGCAGCCTACATGACAATATATTAGCATTGAAATTGGGCATGAAGACTGAACAGTAACAAAATAATTGTAATTTGCCAGATGCACATGAAGGACAAAGCTTAACTGATGTATTTAGCTACTTGCGCAGAAACTGATGTTTTTCATGTACTTGTTTTCAAAGTCTAGAAAAGAATCTTTGTATGGTTCGTGGAAATATCTACTTGATTTATCGTCAACAGAAATGAGAAATCATGAGGATTCTCATTTCCTTTCAATTGCTTCTGCCCATATTTTCTCCAATTGTAGCCATCTTCTGCTTTCTGTTATCTAGCTTATTGAGATGGTTGAGTGTAATGTATTGGAGCTGGATTCTTCTATATGTTCTCTTAGGGAAGCTTTGAATTGGAGCCGGCCCTTCTCCGGATCCCGCGCATAGCGAGAGCTTAGTACACGGGGCTGCCCTTTAGTTTTTGTTGCGGAGAATTCATTTTTACTGATTGGCTTGTTGTTGCCTTGTCATTAAGTTTCCTATACCACGGCAATGGATGGGCTAGAGTCCGTGATTGTCAGCCCTATGAGACAATTTTTATTGATAATAATCTGAATAATCTAAGTCTAAAAAAAAAAATAGACACCCCTTTATATAAAGAGAAGGTCACGAAATTGTACCTAAAAAATAAAAAAATAAAGTCCTCCACAATCTTGCTGACCTGGACCATAATATATGAAAGCATAGTAAATTGATAAGATAATCAGAGAAGACCAGTTTTCAGAGAAACGACATTCATAAAGAAGCAAGCAGCCGAAGTAAGACGACATATCCAGAAAGTACAATCTGTTACAGGCTAACAAGATAAAGGACTACAAACATCTAAGCAATGACCAGAACATAAGAATAAGATTCTTAATAAGTCAGAACTTTACCTTTACACGGTCAGCATCAGACAATGCTCTTAAAACTTAAGAGCTGTTTTACTGCTGTCAAAAGGAGAATGCTGCTGAGACAGAGAACTTCTTTTGGCAAAAATACTGATTGATAACTACTTTTTGAAATTGGAACACTTTTGTTGTTCATATACCTTTGTACTATTCTCCTATCTGGATGTTGCATAACATAAATACAAGTCTGAGTTGGTTCACTTTGATTTTCTATCTTTATGTGCCTCGTTTAATTAATTCATTGATATGAATGATATAAGTGTTGGAAATAAGCCCCGTAAAATAGTATTTACGGTATTAGTGATAAACGCAGAACGCAAAGTAATGGTTAAATAAGCAAGAGTAGAAATGGAACAATAATGAAATTAAGATTTTACGTGGAAACCCTTCTGAATAAGGGAAAAAACCACGGCCAAGAGGAGCAACTGATATCACTATAGCGAGGAATTTTACATCGTATAGTAAGGACTAAAAATACTCATAAGACCTCTACACCATCAAAAGAAGTAAACACTCTTTTACTTCTTTCACTTCACTACAATATCTCTCACACTCTATTTTTCTTCACAAACTATTTTCTTATAGTTTATGGAATACCTTACTCTCTCTTTTCTCTCTTTGTTGGTGTGTAGAAATGAGAGTTGAAGCTCTCCTTTTATAGCCAAAACCTCACCTACAATATTTGACAATTTCTACACCTTTTTTACAATTTCAACAAGGTTGGTTACCAACCAAACCAACTCAATAAAATTGGCTACCAATATTTGACAAACTCAACAAGGTTGGCTACCAAACTAAGTCAATAATAATGGCTACCAAACAATTTGAATGAGATTGATACATATCAATCTCCCCCTCCAGCCTCATTCATCTATAGGAGGTAGCAATGTTTTCTAGTCTGAGTGCATGCCGACAAGTTCTTTGCATAGCTCAAACTTGTCTCTTGGTACCACCTTGGTCAACATATCTGCAGGATTTTCACTCGTGTGAATCTTTTTGACTTGAAGTGACTCGTTCTCCACTTGCTCACGAATCCAATGATATCTGACGTCAATGTGTTTTGTTCTCGCATGGTACACGGAGTTTTTGCTCAGGTCTATTGCACTATGACTGTCGCAATAGAAACCATACTCCATCTGTCGCAATCCAAGTTCTTAAAGAAATCTCTTGAGCCATATCATCTCTTTGCCAGCTTCAGTAGCCGCAATATACTCTGCTTCAGTTGTAGATAGTGCGACACACTTATGCAACTTCGACTGCCATGATATAGTTCCCCCTGAAAAAGTAAGCAAATATCCAGTAGTGGATTTTCTATTATCAAGGTCACCTGCGATATCCGAATTTGTATAGCCCTTCAAAATTGGATTTGATCCTCCAAAACATAAGCATTCATGTGAGCTTCCTCTTAGATACCAGAGTATCCACTTTACTGCTTCCCAATGCTCTTTTGCTAGATTTTCGAAAAATCTGGTAACAACACCGACTGCATGAGCAATATTTGATCGAGTGCATACCATTGCATACATCAAACTTCCGACGGCAGAGGAATAAGGAATCTTCGCCATTCTCCCTTTTTCCTCTGTTGTTGAAGGACACATCTTCTTACTCAACTTTAGATGACCAGGAAGGGGTGTGCGAACCAACTTTGCACTTATCATATTAAAGCGCTCCAGTACATGTTCTATGTGGAGCTGTTGAGGGACCTCGCTAAAGACTGAAAATGGTTCATTCTGATTTGTGCTCATCGTGCACATTTTTTAAGGTGATTAAAGAAAAAGAAAAAAAACTTTATTTCACTAAATTTTTTTTATTTATTTATACTCCATTTTCCAATTATGAAGATAAAGGACTCAGTTTTCAAACACGGTCTTCCAACGCCTCGGGGACAAAGATTTTAAGATTGTGTGGGTCAATTGACCAAAAATCCACAAAATGACCCAAGGTGGCCGTTTATACAAAATCAACCTCCCGGCGTCCCTTTCGAGAACATTCGGCTATTTGTGAAAATGGCATCACCGACTTATTTACGACGATAAATTAATTTCGATATTTTTTTGGCTATTTTTGCAAAAGGGGAGGTTGGACGTGATAAGGGTTGCCTACATATCTCACACCGTGTGAGAATCAAACCAGCATAATTCGGTCAAATAAAATAAACTACATCTATAAATGAAACAAACTATTTTTTACTTTATTGGAAAAAAAAACTAAACCCCCCCTTTTTTTTTATTTTTAAGAAATAATCATACATTTTTTTTTAATTAAA
This sequence comes from Nicotiana noctiflora, assembly GCA_032618575.1. Taxonomy (NCBI): domain Eukaryota; kingdom Viridiplantae; phylum Streptophyta; class Magnoliopsida; order Solanales; family Solanaceae; genus Nicotiana; species Nicotiana noctiflora. The sequence goes on along the minus strand of JASVEL010008394.1, from coordinate 61,330 downwards.
AAAACAAACTATTTTGAAACTAACAAATTTTTCTTCTTTTTTTTTTCATTTTCCTCAATATTAAAAACCCGGTCAGCATGCAAGTCTGAAGCAAATAAATGCGTAAAACAAATAGGATGCAGCAGGATGGTCTTTCATTTCAGGTGACCTGTCCTAGATGGACCCAACCCCTGTGTTGATTCCCCTAAGTCAAATGCACGTGATGCAAACAAACGTCCTACTAGAGATCCGGTATGAGTTTATTGTTCTTCTAGGTTTAAACCCTAGATTTATTGATCTAGACATGGCTTACCCGAGCGTACAGCTCGAGCCGAGGAGGAGGCAGCAACCCGGGAATACATAAGCTTCACCGATTTTGCAACTTATCCAAACCTTGTTCTAAAGTGGGAATTAGACACTATACATAAAAGAAATCACACAAAGTGCACCCTTCTTCATTATTTAGAAGACTCAGAGAGGAGATTGGTTTCGGCACAATTTATATATACAGTTCAAATAATATCAAAGCAATAAAAATTACTATTTTGCACATTAAGTATAGATAATTAATATGAAAATATCAGATAATAAAGCCAAAATACAACAATTTAACATAAGCTCGAATTTCTAACCCTGAACTCGTGGTTCTGGGTTATTCTTCCCCAGCAAAGTCGCCAGAGTTGTCACACCTCCTTTTGGCGCTACCGCACCCCGCGAAGGGCGAGAAGGAGTTTTTTCCAATTAAAGGACAATCGAAATGGCATTTATTTATTAAGATTCAGAGTCGCCACTTGGGAGATTTATGGTGTCCCAAGTCATCGGTTGAATCCCGAATCGAGGAAAAGAATGAGTCCGTTTAATAGTCTGCGCACCAGAAATTTGGATAAGGAATTCTGTTAACCCGGGAGAAGGTGTAAGGCATTCCCGAGTTCCGTGGTTCAAGCACGGTCGCTCAACTATCATATTTGGCTTATTTATCTGATTTATAACATATTAACCTACAATGCAATTTTATAGTCATTTACCGCTTTTTGTCAATTATTATTTATTTAAGAAACTGAACGTCATTTAAGGACATGTTTTTGGATCACGTCACATGAAATGCACCCGGATACTCGACACATTCTTATTAAATTGTTGGATTTGGATTTGGGTCGCATGAAATGCACACCCGTATTTAAGAAGGTAAAATTATTAAAAGCGCACCTAAAGTGACTAACGTATTATTTACTTTGCGGAGGGCCGTGAAATTTGCTAAACGGCTCGCCCCAAATTCTAAGTATTTTTAATCAAGTATTTAATGGGGGCCCCGCAATTTGTGTATTATTTGGCGAGACTCACCCTATTTATTATTTAAGGATAACCCTAAAGTATACTATATTTTCTATTTTTTATGTCTCTAATATTCAATTAATTCACGAATATAAATTCAAATCTCGAATTCAAGTCCGAATTCAAACAAAAGGGTGAAACCTTTTAGCTTGATCCCACTACCTAATCCGAAACCCAATTTTATATTTATGAATTAGTGTCATATATTTCTAATGTATTTTTAAGAGTATTTTTAACTTCTAATAATTCTGAGCCTTATACGTTAGCACATAACAGCCCAAGATGCGACCCAAGTCCAGATTTCAAAAGGGCTAATGACCAAAATATTAAAGAATGAGAAAGAACAGAAGATCAAAATTATATCATAATCAACGAATTTGCAGAAAACCAACAAGACCAATTTCCCTAAATGACAAAATTCCAAATAATCTCTTGTTCATCACATCTTACCAAAATAAAGTGATAATATGCAAGTATGTAGAACAATTAAAGAAATGAGAATCAGGGACTGTGAAATGAAACTTAGTAAACAATAAAAGTGAAATTGAGCATAATCAGTTTAAAAATTAACACTATACTTTTCTGACTTAAAGTTTCCAACTAAATTTCTCGGAATCAGACTACTTTTCAAGGCATTTGATTACATAAGCTAAAACAACTACTTGAAAAAAGAAACAAAAATGGAAATTAAACTACCATAAGTCAGTCTTAGTGGCAGAGCAGTAAATGAAAATCATTGAATCACGAGAACTTAAGAAAAGAACAATAGACTATGGGACACCAAAAGTTTAGCAAGCCGACTTCGGCTAACAGCATACATGTTTTTTTTAAGCCTAGTCTCAGTAAGGTAACAACTGCAATGGACCCAATCATAGCTAGGAGTGTAGCAGACCATGGGACTTGAAGACACATAAACGACTGTTTCAGATGAGCAGATAGTCATACGCTCTCCACGCTAAAACATGAATGAAAACTATGCAGGACTCTACTGATTTACTACTTACACATGAATCAACATGAAAACTTTGAAAAAAAACACATGAGCCATTTTAGCTAACTCAAACAGTTTCAGAAATGAACATGGATGGAATATGAAGTAAGTAATGGCATAAGGCTTCTGCCATATACTTACACTACTCTTAAGAGGATAGAAATAGGCTCAGAAACTTACACAAACAGAGCAACAATTTCTAATTAATCTAATTAATGCAATTACATTAACTAATATAGAGTCATGGATACATTCGGAGATCAACATAGCTTCAAATGAATTGGCAAAGTCGAACCATGATCTCGGATCAAAACTCAACAACAACTCTCTAACAATTGACAATCTTATTTCAAATCACTCTAATTTTGCAAAACAGAACTTAAAAGAGCAGCTTAAATTATCATCATATATCTCACATTTGAAATCAAAACTGAAGTTAAACATCAACTGAAGTATTTTCCTTAATATCAATGAATCGAGATGAAGTCAAAATAACAATCTGAAAAAATCGAGCAGAATGACAAGACAAGGCAATCACCTAAGAAGAACAAATCGATATAGATATCATACGAGCAACACGAATAGAACGGGATCACACGTTAGAAGGAATTGTCCAATAGAACCAAACGGAAACAAATTATAATATAATGACATTCAAGCGTGAAAAAAAAAGAAACAGAACATTGAACTAAACTGGAAACAGCAATAGAATTTCACAACGACAATTCATCTTCAATTAAAATCACACAACACGGGAACGAGATGAACCTGTTGAAGCTAAAATAACAGCAAGAGATTCAATGACAATTCAACTTCAATTTCCAGAATCCAAATGAGATACAGCTATGAATACTTTACTGACAATAATTTCCTATCGAATTCAAACCTCTGTCACTCTCATAACGTACATACAGTACACATATAGGTTTAAGACCATGTAATCCAAAAGAGTGAAATTAAATCAAGGACTCAAAACATTGTAGTCATGCTTAGCACCTCAAACTTTATTCCATAATTTGAATTATAGCTTCATATGATATTGGAATCAATAAAGTGTACCTGGTATATAAACCAAAGGAGAGGAAAATCAGTAGGCAGCAGTGGTACACAATAGCCAGTGATAAACAGCAACCGATACCAACAAACGATGGACAAAAATAGATTCCCCGGAGTAACAGTTTCGCAAGACAATCAACATGACACTTTTTGAGAAAAGAAAGATTAAACTGAGACCAATAGAATAAATTCCAGCAACAAACAGTGATTAATAAAGCCACATCAGTTTTTAATTTTTAAAACACTCCAAGAAAAGAAGCCTGAAGCTTCAAAAAAACAGAAATTCTTTCACAAAAGGACCTCACTATCAATATTGCTTTCAGAATTCTTGAAATCTTTTTGCTCTATCTTTATGTGTGTTTTAAAATCTATATTTCTGTGTGTGTGTTTTTCCAGTTTTTTGTGTATATTCTGCTCTTTTTCCAGTGTCCTTCAAGTCTGATTTCCAGCACCCTTTTATAGCCTTAAAAATCCAATTAGCAGCCCATTTTTTTCAATAAGATAGGTACCTACTTTCCACTCACCTTAATTAATAATATAAGTGTACCCTCTAACCAAATTAGTAGCCTCCTATACAAGATAGAAGCCTCCTACTCAAAACCCCTAAGCTACTTCTAATTGCCCCCTAAAAATTATTAGCAGCCATCAATCAAAACTCCCCAAAATGACCCTGTAATTCTACTGTTACATCTTTCTAAACTTGCAATCGGCCTTAGGATCAATTAACCTTCAAAATCTAATTATTCCTAGCAACTAAACAGAATTATTCCTAAAATTAACTACAGCTATAACCAATTCCAGCTAATAAAACAGTAATCTAAAGCAGGTAAAATACATTAAAACCAGTGTTTTCAGTGATTCAAAACCATACTTATAATCAAACGGGAATTAGTTTATCAGACAACTAATAATCATAAAATTACAAATAACAGAATGTCAAATATTTCATAGCTAATTTAAACAACATAAACCAACTAATAATCAAAAGCTCGAAGAACACAACCAAAACTATAAACACGAATGACTTAATCGACGACATTTATTTAGTCGATTACAATACGTATAACTGATAGCAAGTAATCGCCCTACGAATTCGCGATTCACAATTTTACGGGCAGACTCATGAACTAATTACTTGACCATTTTGAAAAAATTAACCCATATTGCAACACAATAAATATAATTAACAAACTAACAAAAGAAATTTGACCAAATAAAAAGGTCGACTGGAGATGGATAGAAAAAGTTGCAAGAAAGAAGAGAAGAAAAAAAAATCGACACATCGAATAAACAAACAAACATGTAAAAAATATGAATATAAAACAGAAGAAAAAGAAACAAATACCTCAGAGTTTAAACGAACCACGCTCGAACTTGGATTGACAGTCTTGAGGTCGAACAGACTCTAATCGAAGTGTTCTCCACTGAGAACACCTAAAATAGAGTCCGTTAGACTCCAATTACTCTTTAATTTGTGCAGACCCCAACTCTTTTACTTCTAGGGTTTATAGGGCTCAGGTTTGGGGTTTATGGTTTTCTGGGCAGATTCGAACCAAACCAAGAACGATTTGGTATCGAGGGAGGCTAGGAGGTGCTAGGGTAGGAATTTGGGTCTGATTGGGGTAGTTTTGAGTTTTGGTCGAATCTTTGATTGAAGATTCGAGAAGCTGGAGGTGATTCGAGGTAAGTGGTTCGTGGATTTGGAATGGGGGAGTTGAGATGGTCCTCGGGTGTAAAAATGGAGGGGTTTGGCCTACCGGAACCACCATGAGGCGATTTCCGGTAGGCGGGAGACGGCGGTTCATGATGGTGTACGTCGAGGTTTCTAGGGTTAGAGAGGCAGGGTGAAGGGTGAAGGGGAAAATGAGACGGGTTTTTTGGAATTCAGGGGTTTTGGTGTATTAAAATTGGTGAATTAATGTGAGTCGTCGGATCAAATGATCTGAATGGCTCGGATTAGCTGATGGGTAGGGGACGGGGAAGTTTTGCCACAATACGGGGTCGTTTGGTTTAATGAACGATTCGGTTGAGGGGCGGGTCCGGCTAAGGTTTTGGATTGGGCTGACTGCTTTGGGCCTAGACTTGGCCGGTCCAAACCCAAGTTTTCTCAATTCTTTCTCTTTTTTTTTTTAAATTTAGTTTCTAATTAGAACAAAAATTCTATTTACACTACAAAATCAAATTAAATTATACAAAATATTAATTAAGTTATATTAACAATTAACACACACAATTAAATATCTATTAAATATAAATAACACAACTAGGCATTTAAATATTAAAAATGAAAAAAACATACATTCATTTGATTTTAATTATTTATAAAACCAATTACTTAATTAATCCTAAATTCAAATGCAATGTATTTTTGTATTTGATCAATTCTAACAAATAAACACGCTCACACAAACTCAAATAATTAGAAAAAAAATAACACATAATCCATGAAAATTGCAAACAACATAAAACTATTTTATTTTGAATTTTTGGAAGTAATTGTCTTGAGGGCAAAAATCACGTGCTCACAATAATGACCAACTGTGATAAGTTGTGTGGTAGCTCAAAATCATCCAATGTCACACCTTTGTTTTCAATTCCTTTAGGCACAACTTCAGTCTCCTCTTTTTTATGAATTCCTTCCTGGGCAACTTCAGTCAATGTTACATCGTGTATTGGCGACTATGGATTGTTATGTTCAACATTTGTTACATATAAAATGGCATACTTAACAGCATTTTAGCATTGTACAATAAAATATTTTCTATTAAAAAGTACATTAGCAAATAATACCTTCTTTTGCTACCTCTGATCCTTCTTGGATTACCGGTTGATTATCAACCATTGATGGCACACCCCCTGGGGTAACTACACCTTCTGTAGATTAGTGTCGATCTATGTAGTTATGAACAATATATGGAGATTTTGTAGAAATTTAGAGTTTAGATTACCTACTTGTTGTTCCACAGCTATTTTATCAACTATTGTTCTTTATCAACATTTCCTTGTACATGTTCTGGTGAATTTTGAGTTTGAATGCACAATAGTACAGTACAATTGTAGTCATATGTAGGTATTTATAGTTTAGGAGTAAATTATTAAAATTTTGCTCAAAATGTAACTATAAAGAAGTTATGGTTCTATACTTGCTTTAAATGCATCAGCTGCTTCTTCGAATTCAAGATACAAGTCAACTTGTGGTTGAACATGTTGTGTAGAAGTGGGAGCTGCAAAACATAGTTAAAAAGTGATTAGCAATTCTTGAAGTTTGTAGATATGTATGTAGGACTAATGTAGATACCTGTATTACTATTGCTTGCATGGAGTTGATCACCAACATTGAACTGAAAATGATGGTTTTTGTCACCTTGATTTTGGTCAGTATATTTTGTTGAACTACCTGCAAACTACAATTTTGGGGAATAGTTGAGAATGCTTTTTTGTGATATGTCTTATATAGTCTTGTCATAAATTTACATGTAAATTCTTACCTTTGACTCATCCAACTCAATCCTCTTGTTTATCGCACTCATAACACTCTTCAAAAGATTGATCTATGAACTCTCGAAGGCTAGAGAGTTCATCAACAACATCCTTCTTAAACTCATCCAACTTTACATCTACCTAAATATAAATATGTGTAATTAGTTTGTAAGCTTATTATATTTGCTACACTTAAACTACAAAGAGACTACACAATAATTGTAATGTATTTAAATTATAGTAAATTATGTGAAAATTTTGTAGTTTTGCACAGAACCTGCTCAAGTCTCTTTTCCAACTGGCCGAGCTTGCTATTGACAGATTCCATGGATTTTGAGAATTAGATTCTTTGGGTTCAACTGTTGGAGAAGCAACATTTGGAACATTTGATGGTTGAGCAACTTCTTCATGTTCATATTGAATCTTCTATGGGAGATTAAGCACTCCAAGCTCTTCTCCAGATTCAACCATATTTATGAACTGCATGATGGAAGTGACAGTTAATTCAAGTGAAAATAAAAATGTTGATGAATTGTAGATACTATAACTGTAATTGTAGAATAATACAAAAATGAAAAAAAAATACCTTGAGCCACTCAGGCTTGATCATCTTGTCTTCAATTGCAGTCAACCAAATCTGTCCCTTGTTAGCTGGCCATCTTAAAATCCGAGGAATTGATTTAGAACACCGTGTAGCAAGCTCGGTGCTGATGGACGAGCAACACTCATATAGCCACACTTGCAAGGCTAATGAGCACCCCCGTATAAGATAAGAATGTACATTCGAATTAAGACGATGTTGGACAGATCCAGTAACCTGCCTGAAGGATTTGGTACCCCGTGGGTACGACTAAAAATTTTCAGACTCTACCAGAAAGAACATAAACTTGTCTATCAAAGTCACATGGTCCTTATCCGAAGGACAAACAAAAAAATCCAATAAATACAGAATGCACAACTGCACTGCATCCATATCGTTTGCCCATGCTTTGTTAGTCACTATATTTTTCAGATGCCATTTTTCAACCCTTTCTTCACCCCCAAAATATGTATTCATTAAATGGCTAACATATTGGGGAGTGTAACCATAGTCTGAGAAAGTATTCACACAGTTAAAATCAGTTATCAACCCAAATTCTCTTAACAAAAAAAATCAAATTTTCACCCTTCAAAAGAACAGAAAAGTATGCGTCAGTAGACTTTGACAACTCATACTTCATTAGAAGATGAAGGATTTGGTTTTGCATAACTATTGGGGGCAGACCTAATAAGTAATCAAAACAAGTTTTTTTGAAAACACGTAATTGATTTGGAGAGAGTAAAGCCTGAATCTGGCTAGGTATACTAGGCTCACACAAAGTGTGGAACCTAAGAACACCATAATCAACATTTTGTTGAGCAGCGTAAGGGCAATTCTGCAAAAAAATAGAAAAAGTTGGACATTAGTATCTACATATAAATACATGACAATAACATAATAAAACTAAATTAAGAACAACCTACCCACACCTATATCTACAAAAAAATAAAAGCAGTTGTATATATAAGTCCAAAATGCATTATAACTGTAGTTGGAATGTAGTTATATATATCAACAATAAAGGATACAATGGAACTACCTTTTACTACAATAGAACTACATTTAACTACAAATCAACTACAAAAAAAACTACATTTATAAACTGTCTAAGAGTCATGGCTCCAATTAAACTACAAAATTGAGATAAAGTAGTTGCAAATTTAGGACCAAATAATATTTAACAAAAATACACTTGAACAATCAAAGAAGAACAATGTAACAGTTAAATGTATTAGTTATATAATGTAACCTTCAAAAATGTAGTGTAATTGTATTTCAAATGTAGTTAAATGTAGCAGCTACACAGGTTGTAAAAAAAAATCATAACTACACTTTACTGAGCACAACTACAAATCTATTACATTATAACTACAATTATAGCTGCTATGTAATCACAGTTCAAAATAAACCTACAAAATAGCGACAAACAATCTACAAAATTGAGACCAAATAATATTTTTCCAAAAAAGAGCGGACAAACAAAAAAAGTTTACCTTTATTGAAATTTTTTGAGGAACCAATTTTTGTGCTTTTTTTGAAGGTTTTTTCTTTGTTTGTTTTGACGATGAAGGAGACAACTTGAGTTTTTTCCCGGTTGGAACTTTGGGTGAATCTTCTACAAAATCGTCATCTATCCTCATCTCTTTGCCCTTGCGCTTCATTTGTTTTTCGACGGGTTTTTCTACTGCACTAGCATCGACATCGTGCAAATGATTGTTTCGCATTTCAACACGAATTTGCCTAGCAGAAGACGTACCTGTAGATTTTTCACTTACATGTGTAGAATGTGGGATTTTGGGTGCAAATTTAGGTGTTAAAACACCCAAATCAAAAGAGGGAATATCTGTCACTACCGCCTTTGCTGTTTTTTTTTTGGGAGTAATTGGTTTTTTCATTATTAAGGAGATGAATACAAAGTTTGAATTTGATGAAAATGGTGGGGGAAGTGAATGAACGTGATGGGAATTGTGGGTTGTTGCTATACGAAAAAAGGGGGAAAGAAAACTGAAGAAAGAAAAAACATGGGTAGGAAGGGGGAGGAATTAACAGTGGGAAAATAGTGGGGGGAGGTGGGCGGGGGGAATTAATTGTGTGGATGAGAGAGAAGCGGGTAAAGTGATTAATTGGAAGATTTTGTCCCTAAATGCACGCCTACATTAAATGAGAGTATAATTAAAGCCTTAAATTGAATTATGGTACATAAATTGAAAGTTATTATGCTTAAATGTAATAAACTTAAACCTTAAAAATTAGAAGTAATAATATTTGATATATGGTATACATAGGTAAAAATCCCTTTAATATAGCTACTCTATATAAAGTTACTCTATAGTTTTAAATTCTGCTTCAAAATGGAATATGGAAACATCAAGCAAAAAATATTCCTACCTAAATTGTAGGGCTTTTTAAACCAAGCAAATTCAAGACAACAGGAAAATAGAAACTTGAAGCAAAAATAAGAAAATAAAGAATATATGGAAGTCAGCTGTAGCAAGAAATTTTATTTCTACCTATAAGGATGGTTTCCTATTACTACTAGGTTTCGGTAACATAGCCTAAACTCCACGGATGAGGGACCTCTATAAATACTACCACTAACCTAAACTAACTCTTCATCGCTTTTTCTTCTCTTTCAATGGCTTCCCTTACCAACAACTGTTTCTTCCTCATCTTGCTATTTGTCTTTTTTGCTGCTTCTTCCGCTAAGGCACAGAAAGAATCTTCCCCTTTTTATTCCATTTACAGCTTTGGAGACAGCGACTCTGCTTCTACTTCTGATCATTTAGCCTCTGTGCTTGGTCTGCCTTCTCTACAACATTACACCGATGAAGGCGTTGATTTCGAGTCCGGTATTAGTTTCATGACGCCTAGAGCAACAGTTATGAGTCCCTTTTCCTTCATCAAGAATGGCATCCCAGCGCCTCAGCAGTCTCATCACTCCCAGATTTCCGCCTTTATGAAACTCTTCTATAAGGATTGCTTCTCTTTTCATGATTGCGGCAGGAACAAAGTTCTTCAGAAAGCTATCGTCTATATGGATCAGCCTGGTTTTAATGATTACAAGCACTCTCTTTTGCATACAAAATCTATTTCCGAAGTGTCCAAAATTGTCCCTGATGTTGTGGAGACAATCAAGAGTTCTATCGAACAACTGATCAAGGATGCAGAGGCCAAACACTTTGTGGTTACTGGAATTATTCCCATGGGTTGCCTTCCAGGTTTTCGAACAATGTTTCCCGAAGATGACAATAGCAGGAAAATTAAATGTCACAAAGGACTAAATTTGTTTGCAACATTGCACAATGATCATCTATGGCAAGCGTTGGAGGAGCTGCGATTGAAGTACCCTGAAGTCGAGATCATATATGCAGATTATTTCAAGGCGTTTATGGCGGTTCTACGCAACCATGCGTTCTTGGGATTCAAGACAGAGATGTTGATGAAGGTTTGTTGTGGTAGTACTGGAAGCGGTCCATTTAACTTTGATCCATTGAGGCAGTGTGGAGAGAAAGGAGTTGTAGCATGTTCAGATAGGGCTTCGCATATACATTGGGATGGATTTCGATTGACACCTGAGGCTTCGAACAATATGATTGATACCCTCTTCAACAAAAAGGGTTTTGTATTTCCAGAGTTCAAGTTCGAACAAGATGTTCATGTAGCTGCAGCAAAAGGACACCGTTCAAAGGTTTATGGACGATTTAGAGATGGTCTAAGGCATTTAATGGAGTTACATGCCAATAACGTCGTGGACTACTGAAATACTAAGTAGTATTTGTTTTGCTCTGTCCAATACTTTAATTTGCTGATAGTATGATAGGTTCTAACGAGCAAAGATTTTTGTAATTTGATAGGGTAGGCCCTCAAATATTGTTTTGTATATACAGAGGCAACAATTTCCTCACTGTATACCTTTCTTTTTTACTAATCAATAAGCAATTCTTTGATTTGTCTCGAATGATGCAGTGTCTCTTGTTTTTTGTTTTTGTCTATTTAACTTCTAACATTGAAAGTGTTATAATTGAGGAGGAATTACTCAAGATGTAAAGAGAATGGACTTCTTTTTAAGTGTGGGTGAACTTGATTATCAGACTTGTGTGGATGATTATCAATGATAAGCTTTAAAGCTTTTGGTGGTTTTTGTGCAACTACTTTGTAAAGTCTGGACGTTGTATTTTTTGTTACCTCGTTTGTGTTTTTGTAAAGTGGCCAACTCAGATGCACATGAAGGACAAAGCTTAACTGATATATTTAGCTACTTGCAGAGAAAATGATGTTTTTCATGTACTTGTCTCCAAAGTCTAGAAAAGAATCTTGTTTTTCATGTACTTGATTTATGGTTAAATAGAAATGAGAATTAAGATTTTATTCTGTTCTTTTCAATTGCTTCTGCCTGTATTTCCTCCAATTGTAGCCATCTTCTGCTTTCTGTTCTCTAACATATTGAGATGGTTGAGTGTCGTGTGTTGGAGCTGGATTCCTCTCTATGTTCTCTTAGGAGAAGCTTTGAATTGGAGCCGGCAGCCCTTTAGTTTTTGTTGTGGAGAATTCATTTTTGCTGATTGGCATGCTATTGCCTAGTCATTATGTTTTCAAGACTATTTCAACCTGATCAGGGCGTGCACTCGAAGGTGGCAGAACAGGATTTGGATTGAAGTTCTAAAACGATAAGATGGTAAAGTCAATATTGGTTTGAAAGACACCAAACAGATGAGAAAAGAAATACCATGCCAGATATCTGGCACATTTGTGCAAGCTCAGGACAAAACTCATGTGCAACACTTTCTTGCACATTGCCAGAAAAGTTTATGCAGATCCAATCGTTAACTGTTCCTCCATATACCATTTTCAGTCAACAGTAAGAGATACAGCTACACATTCTGATAAGAAATTGAAATAAAATGTATGTGAATTTATAAGTAAATTACCATGTCAAAAACAGTCACTGGCTAATAAATATTGTGAGGAAGTATAATACTGCAACAATGATTTCTTTTCCGTGTCTCTACATGTCAAAAATGGCTACCATCTGTTAAAGTTTGACAAAATTAGTCCCACATCGGTGGGAAGAAAAGTTGGGGGAGTTTTCCCCCGATAAAAGAAGGCCTAATGTTTAGGAGTTAAACACACCTCTCATTTGCCTTCTTATCTTCTTAAGGCATTTGTATCTTCTCTCTTTAGTATTATTTTAGATGCTTTTTGCGTGTCAAATTTTTTAATATGCTTCTAAAATAGATTTTTCGTTGAGTTGTCTCATGTAGATTTTTTCTGAGCACATATGTCCCAACAATTGCTACTAGTTTTGAAAATTGTAGCAAGACTATTTTTTTTAGCTATAGAATTATGTGCACACAAATATATCGTGGCTAAAAGATTACAATTGCTACAATGACTTTATAGAGAAAACAACCCTCTATAGCCCCTCAAAATTTTAAGAGCCCAAGTTTTGTCATACTTACAAAAAATGGCCCTTCGGCCGAAATGTATTTCACATAGTAGCCGAAAGGAAAGAGTCATATAAGTTCATGTAGCTCAGTGGATAGAGTGCTTATCTTCTATGCTGAAGGTTGTAGGTTCGACCCTTACTTGACGCGATAGAAAAAATATATTTTTTTGCAATGTATAAATATTGTATCCTAAGTTCGACAGTGTATCATTGATGTATATTGAGCCTATCTCGAGTGTGCTTGTGTATCTAAAGTGTATATATTTGTGTACCCTAAATATATTTTGTATCGTTAATGTATAATCTGTCTAACCAATGTATCAAAATTGTATATAATATGTATTTTCTAATATGGAAACATAGTGTATATAAATTATACTCCCTCCGTTTTAATTTATGTGAACCTATTTCCTTTTTAGTCCGTGCAAAAAAGAATGACCTTTTTCCTTATTTGGAAATAATTTACCTTTATGCAATGATTTATAGCCACACAAAAATAAAGGTGCCTCATTTTACACCACAAGATCAAAAGTCTTCTCTCTTTTCTTAAATTTCGTGCTCAGTCAAATGGGTTCACATAAATTGAAACGGAGGGAGTATACAATTTTGTATGTGCAATGTGTGCACACGGTGTATTTGGAGTGTATCATGTACTTTTGTATAGTTACAGTCTTTTTTGTATATATTTTGTATGATTATATCTATTTTGTATATATTTTGTATAGTTACATCTATTTTTTATATTTTTTTTATAATGACAGTATATTTTATATATTTTTTGTATAGTGACAATCTATTTTGTATATTTTAATATATATTTTGTATAATGACAGTTTATTTTGTATATATTTTGTATAGTTACAGTCTATTCTATATAAATTTATAGTGACATTCTATTTAGTATATACTTTGTATAATGAAATTCTATTTAGTTTATTTATTGTATAAATGAAATTCTATTTAGTTTATTTATTATATAATGACAATTTATTTTTGTATATGTTTGTATAGTGACCCTATCTCTTTTTTCAAACACGAGAAATTTATTTTTACACATGAGAGATTTATTTTCATCATATTTTAAACTACATTTATTACCATTGATTCTGATTGACTCTTTATTTATATTAATTGATTTGCTCAAAAAGTGTTCAACAACTTTTGAGTCGAACAGTTTTATACTGCTATATTGCTATACTGGATTAAGGAAGTTTTTGGTTACAATGTACAGAAAGTATTGGACTTACCAATAATTGAAGACTAAAATAAAATATGTTAGTAAAAGACAAGATTGAAAAGTTTCTAGGAGGATTATCTGTATATAGCGGCGAAAAAAGTAGGATCGATGAGAAATGGTTGCTAAATATTTATGTATGATATAGAAACAATTGAAAACTAAAAAAAAAGAAAAATGAAAAATAAAAGTATTACTTACAAGAAAGTGGCATATGATGAAAACAAAATATGATTACCAGCACTGATTAAAATGTAATGCTTAAAATATGATGGAAAAAAATCGGGTAAAAGATGTAGATAAGAATGTTCGCGTCCCACCCTAGACCCATTAGTATTTTGGGCTACCCACTAGAATAACTTTTAGGCTACAAAATGTATATTATGATTTTGGGCTACCGGTTGTTATTAAGTTGACTCTAGTGGCTATAGATGATATTTGCTCGACTTTATATGCATAGCAAAACTTAGAATTAGCTACAATATTTATTGTAGCTATATAAATTCGTGGCTATTTTATTTTTGCCATAATATTCATCGTAGCTATTGAGCTAATTATTGCCACAACTTTTATAACTTGAAGCAAATATATTCGATATTTTATTTGACATAATTTATTGTGGCTAAATATTTATTGTTGCTACAATAAATTAAATGTGTGGCAAAAACTAACAATTAGCTACAAATTTATAATGTAGGAGTAACTGTGTAGCTATTTTCACAGTTATTGTCATGATACTAACCAACTATAGCAAAAAGTAGGAATTAGCTTTGCCAATTTACTTTTTGTAGCTAAGAAATTTTACCAAATTGTGAACAGCCACGGAATTTCAATTTTTATGGCTATTGCTAGATAATAGCCACACTTTTTTTATTCGTAGCAAAGAATTCGTAGCTGTAGATGCATAATGTTGTAGTGAAGTACATTTCTATAGATTTATGGATGGATTAAAGTTTTGTACTAGAATGTAATTAAAACGTTTGTTGTTCCATATATTTTCTGCACCTATCATATATATATATATATATATATATATATATATATATATATATATATATATATATATATATATATATATATATGAGTTAATACCCTCAATCTCACTTAAACTATATTATTTTTGTTAGTTTATTACATAAACTATCGAGTGTCCCCGGAAACCCCCTGAATTATATCACCCTTCATATCAACTCCCCCCTGGTAGCTTACGTGGCACTTCATTTACAATCACTTTTTTAAAAGCGCGTGAAGCTTGAAAATTAGTAGATTTGGGGCCCACCTAGCAACATGAATAATGGCTAATTAGCTCTTTTTCTAAAAATAACTTATATTTTATCCCTTTTTCTTTAAATTACATCATCTTCTCCATTATTTCACATTTCTTCTCTATTTCTTCACCCTTTTGATCTCTTATAATCTTAATCCATTTGAAATTCTCTCTCTGTTTATTGAGTTTAAATTTTATCTCACATTTTATCCATCCTTCATTGTTAACTAAATTAATTTGAAAGAAGAACATCCATTGTAGAAGAGTCATGAGGTTTAATGTATTTTGTGGTTGTGGGCAGCCTGCTTCTTTCAGAATATCAACGGCAAATGCTAACCCAAGAAGACATTTTTTTGGATGCAAGTACTATGGAGTAATCATCTTTCAAATTATCATATTTTATGTGATATAATATGGCTAAATTTTGATTTTATTTATAATAGTTTGGTTAAACTTTTCAGGCTAAGGATAGTGTGGCTTGTTGATATTTTAAGTGGTATGATCCGAAATTTTCTAGCCAATGTAAGGTGATAATTCTTGTATTACAGAAGGATAAAATGCAACTCGAGGCCAAATTAAAGAAGAAGAAGAAAATATTGAAGATGCTACTTATTATTAGTATATGTTTCAATGTGTATTTTTTGGTTGTTCAAATGTTAGGGTAAATGACTTCCTACTGAGTTTAGGATGTAAAATGTAGATCCGTCCTTTTTTCTTTAGAGTTAATACCCTCACACCCACCTAAACTATACCACTTTTGTCAGTTTCCTACCTAAAATATCTGGTGTCCCCGAAAACCCCCTGAACTATATCCCCTTTCGTATACCCCCCCCCAACCCATCGCTTATGTGGATTTTAGTATTACTTAAATTAATTACCCATATGGCATTGTAACGACCCGACCCGTCGTTACGGTAGTTACCTCCCCGTTTTCTTCATTTATACTTTAACACGTTAATTTATATGTATTTAGAGAGTTAGAAGTAAATCGAATGGAATATAGTTAGAAATGAGGCAATAAATATCTTTATGAGAAGAATAGTTTGGAAAAGTCAACTAAATATTGACCAATGAGTTAGAAAGCTCGGAATAGACTTCTGATGATTCGACCAATTTCGGGGGATGATTTATGACTTAGGATAGCAATCAGAATCGAATTCGGAGGTGCGGTATAGATTTAGGCTTGAATTAGCTAAGGTTGAATTTTGGAGAATTCCGGACGGTAGGTGAGATTTTGATCCGGCACTCGAAATGAAATTCCGAGAGTTGTAGTAGCTCCATTAGGTGATTTTTGGTTTGCGTGCAAAATTTCAGGTCATTCGAAGGTGCTTAGATCGAGTTTTAGATCAAATGTTAGTTTCGGAAGTTTTAATAAAACTTAGGCTTGAATCCATGAGAATTTGGTGATTTTGATATTTATGATGGTGTTTTTATGTTGCGAGCAAGTTTGAATGAAGTAACATGATGTATTTGTGCTTTTGGTTGAGGTCCCGGGGGCCTCGGGATGTTTTCGGAAGGTTAAACGGGTAAAAAATGAAGTTATAACAGGTCTGTAGTTTTTTGGCTTCTGATACTTTCGCATCTGCGAAAAAAAGTACCGCAGAAGCGGTTCCACAGATGCGGCCAAATGGTCGCAGAAGCAGCCCAGACGAGGCTGGGCAGTCTCGCAGAAGCGGAGTCAATTCCGCAGAAGCGGTCCCCGCAGAAGCGGGTTTTGACCACAGAAGTGGTCCAGGCGTGAGAGGGGAAAACCGTAGAAGCGGCTCATTGGCCGTAGAAGCGACAACCGCAGAAGCGGTTGGGTTGTCGCAGAAGCGAAAATTGTTGTGATTTAATGAAACGGTGTATCAAAATTTCAGAGTTCAAAAACACACTTTTAACTTCGGGGAGAGGCAAATTTCAAGCGTTTTCACGGGGAATCAGTGGACATTCATCAGGTAAGGGTTTCTAAACTCGTATTATGTTATTGTGACGCAAAAACAAAGATTAAACACCCCAAAACTAAAGATTTAAGGGGTATTAATGGTGGTTAGGGTTGAAAATTTAGGAAGATAAAAAGTGAAAGTTGAGGGGTCAAATGGACTCCGTTTTCGATAAAATTTATATGCACGGACTCGTGGAGAGACGAGGAATCCGTTGGTATGATTTTTGGAATTTTTCGAGAAGTGGACCCGGACCTCGGGTTTTATCGACTTCGTGTATTATTGTATTTTTCAAGTAATTTTGATTGGGTTATGTTTTTTTGACCCATATTTATGTAATTGTTGTGGTTTTGACTAGATTCGATGCACGAGATGGCAAATTCTAAGGGAAAATGTATCGCGGACGAGTCCACGACCGGCTAGAGGTGAGTAATTAGTGTATATGGTAGCATGAGGGTTTGAAACCCCGGCTTAGCACATTGTGACACTATTAGGGCGTGGCTCGCGCCCCATGGCAGGTGCGTGATTTGGTTATGACTGGGGATTAAGATTTGGTCCATCCCGAATATGAACAATATTATATTGGCGGTTGAAACGCACACTGTGTTAAATATATTTGTGGGATATAAGCCATGTTTGGGGCCTTGTACCGACTTGTAGTATCTCTAGGGGATAGATATCTATGTGATAGCTTGATTTGTAAAGTCATTGGTCCCAGTCCTGGCTTGAAATCACTATTATGAAATGCTAAGTCACATGTTCTTGGAAAATTAAATAAAATTAAAGTATTTATCATTATTAATGAACTGGAACCTGAAAATAAATAAATTGAACTGTGTGTGACTCATATAAATGTTTTGGATTGAGTACGGATTGGCCTGCGCGTCGCAGCGTATGCGCTTGGGTTGAAAGAGCCCCTCCGGAGTCTGTACACATCCCCAGTGAGCACCGTCGACGTTAAACGGATCGGGCTACGTGCCGTAGCGGTCTTGTGCATTGCATTGCATTTTTGTTTGTAAATTATCAGTGCTAATTTGTGATTTGTTGTTGCTGTTAGTTCGTGGTAGATATCGGACTGTAGTTTAGCTTTGCTTTGTGGTATTATGTGGATTTCTTGCTTTCACCTATTTTATATACTTTTTACTCACTGAGTACTTAGTACTCACCCCTACTCCCTGCACCTTTGTGTGCAGATTCAGGTACACGGGAGGTTAAGTCGAGCACTCCAGCCTATATCAGAGTTTATTCGAGTTGCTGAGGTAGTTGATGGCGTTCGCAAAACCTAGCTTCTCTTTCATTTCAGTTATTACTATATGTTTCAGACTTGAGTATTTCATTAAGTATTTCTATTACTATTCAGTTTTGTTTAGAGGCTCTAGACTCGTGACCCCAGATTTGATTATACTATTATTCTTGGAGTATATTTATTGACTCTTATATTCTTCTTGAATTCGTCCTTTTGGGACCGGTTTTCTATTTGGAAACAGTTGTTGGTCTGGCTTGCCTAGCTTTAGTGTTGGGCGCTATCACGACCGGGTTTGGGTCGTGACAGGCATGCCACATGGCATACTTTATAATTTAATTAGGGTACGCACTACAGCTAATGTGATGGGGTTTTTTTTATATGAAAAGTGATATAGTTTAGGGGTTTTTAGGGACACTCAATAGTTTAGGTAGTAAACTGACAAAAATGGTATAATTTAGTCGGTTTTAAGGGTATTAACTCTATTTATATCTTAAAAAGAAACTATTAGGAACAACGAGTTGGGAAACTTACCCAAATGTCCCAAATAAATCTCAATTTACCAACCTCTAATCATTAGTCATAGACTTGCCAATACTAGCCAATAAAAATTAAAAAACCAAATAACAGGGTTCTTTCTCTCAAATCACATGCAAAATCACCTTCCATATTTTCAAGCGTGATTAGCAACATTAGATACAAGACGGAAAGAAAGTTTCATGCACGGGGTAGCAAATAAGGTGATGAAATACAAAATTTTATAGAATATTCCAAAAATCTAAACAAAAAGAAACTTTTTCAATGGGTATAGTGGATTCATTGAAAATATATAGATAAGTCAATATACAAAATTTGAGGAAGATTGGAGTTGATTTAAATTGATTTTGTACAAAATTCGTAATTAAATCGAGTTCAAAAATGTCTTCTGCAACACTACATGTATCAAATATGTATCACGTATGTATCTCGCACACAGGTATATATATATATGGATATACATATGATACATGACTGATACAAATATGATATGTATGTGATACATAAATGATACACAATGTTATATACATATCTTTTTTTTTTCTTGTTCTGCATTTACTTCGAATTTTCAATTCAAACCACTTCAAAACTTCACAAAATTCTCCCAAAACTGAGATTCAAGTTTCTTAAGTTGTGCTCAATCTATTCTAACACCCACTTAAAATAAAGCAAAAAATTGATATTTTTTGCTACAAATAGCTTATTGGCTAATTTGGCTAACATTAGTAATATTTCATCAGTTGACCAATTTTTATAATGAGCTACTTATGAATGGATATAGCTGGTAATTTCCCAAACAAAGTTTACAAGTTTAATACGGATTCCTTAAGAGTCTAATAGGGAATAATCATAAATTCATATGTAGCTCCACTCCACTAGTTGGGAAAATCAAATATAATAATATGCTTTTGAAGATAAGATGAATAAGCACACTCACCACTCACTAGTCCCACCGTTCATTTAGAATTTTTCTGG
This sequence comes from Nicotiana noctiflora, assembly GCA_032618575.1. Taxonomy (NCBI): domain Eukaryota; kingdom Viridiplantae; phylum Streptophyta; class Magnoliopsida; order Solanales; family Solanaceae; genus Nicotiana; species Nicotiana noctiflora. The sequence continues at coordinate 41,288 of JASVEL010008394.1, read as the reverse complement.
TTTGAAATTAGTTAAAATGAAAAAGAAGAGAAGAGGACATGGTGGGTTCAACCTTTTGCTTTCCAACTGATTCTTGTTAGGAATAGCAAAAATAGGGAAAGAAGAGAGGGACAGATAAATAAAGGTTGTACTTGAACAAAAATATTTAAGTTATATACACTCACGGTTTGAAATTAAATTATTATTACTGTATTTCAAGATATGATAAGTTCCAAAAGTTAGCTGAATGAAGGACATTAGACCACCTTCGATCAAACTTTCTTTTTGTAAAAATAACACATCAAACTATTATATTTCACAGGGCACTAGTATTAGTTGATACCCATCATATTTTTAATTATCTGTAATTAAAAAGAGTAATTCCTTTGGATCTAAAACATTCATAAAAGAATAAAGCTGGGTATTATTCCTTCCTAGTATTCTCTCTCTTTTTTTCCCTACACTATAAATATTAGATTAAAAGTTCTACAAATAGAAATAATTGAGGTATAAAGATATGTCACAACTCACAATATAGAAAAATTTATTCTTAAAAAGATAATTGATATATAAGATATATTTAGCTGGAAATTTCTAGTTTGAGAATGATTAATGAAGTATGTATGAGGACTGAGGAGAGTTGCAATGGTAGAGGGTCAATATAATGCGAAATACATAAAGGGTCCATTAGTTTAATTTGGAACACAGTTATCTTGGATAGAAATTTCACATTCATTATGGACTAAATAATAAGTATCAAAACTTTGATATAAAATTTATATCAATATAGATCGTCTGTCAATAGATTGGCTTAGCTCGTAGGGCCAACTCAACCCAGTTCGCTACTTGGAAGAGTTTGATTAGAATTTTTCGAGCCTATTTGAAGCGGAGGCTTATAAACCTGATCCAAGTTAGTGCTTCGGCCCTTGAGGCTTGACGAGGTTGGGTTTGGGCCAGCTTGCAGGCAAAGAATTTAAAATTCAAATTTAAATATTTAATATTTGTAAGAAAAAGTAAAAAACTAGATTATCTCCATTTCCCAACCTAGAACCAAAGTTAACTGCATATGTAATCTCAGATATTATGTATTACGCTAGTATCTTAAATTATAAAATTGACCACATATGACCACATTTCTGAGATCAAGGAAAATTAATTGACTTATGGACGTGAAGTGAGTAATATTTTGAAAACATGGTAAATTTTTCATCAAAATGGTTGATATTAGAATTTCGTTTTTTGACATGCATGTAAACATGATAAATTAGTTACTTTTTTGCTTCATTAGTAACGAACTAGAAAAGATTTAAGTGGACAATATTAGTTATTATCATTGATTAATTTGGATTACTATAATATATTATTAATAATTAAACTACTCTTCAGTATATTATGGAAAGATCAATTTTTTAACACCCAAAAAATCAATTTTCAATATTAGAAATTTCCACAAATTTTAAAATTTCTACATACTATGATGATGCCATAACCTAAATTAAAAAACTTCATCATATCAACCTATTGAAGCAATCTTTGAACATGAGGAAGTCGGAAAAAAAAGCGTTAAAAATTAGTCATTCAACATATTAAAAAAATTAGAAATATAAAGAATTTGTATTTCAATTACGAGATTCCTTATCAAATATAAGTTTCTTGTACCATTATATGCAAATAGAAGTCATTCACATGATTAGAGGACTATGTCACGAATAAATTTTTAAAGATTTGAGGAAAAAAATGAAGGGTCGATCGTCCTAGCATGTTGCCCTTTTAGGACTGGGCTGAGCTGGATTGGGCTAAACTAAACGTTTGACGTGGCGGACCAATCTATCCTTGCCCACCAAATTCAAAGGCCCCCAAGGCTAACCCAGGTTGGCACGTTTTGACAACTTTATTGATATCAATATGCGTAAGACCATGATTAAACATGGAATAAATATAATCCTAAATTTATATCAGGTTTAGTTCAATCTCGATAATCAAGCAACACCTAATAGTAATGAAATCACAAATTCTATTCTATAGTATCACAAGTCCAATTTCATAAGCAACAAGTTGCCCAATTACTTTTTCCTTAGCCCGTTGACTATGTGAAAAAAGAAAAAGAACAAAGAGAAGTAGATCTGATAAATTGCCAAAACTAACCTCCATAATAAGACAGGTTTTGTTGCGTGCACGTGGATAAAGTTAAGGGCTTTCTTGCCAATTACTCATCAGGGTGACGGGCTGTTGAGAAAAGTAGCAAATCCAGGTAGAAAAAAAAAACAAATATGACCGTTAGAGACACCAACATTTTTGAAATAAACGATTTACTCATAGATTATTATAATCCAACAACTTGAATTCCCTCATTAATTCCTTCGAATCCAATACCATGAAAAAGCTTTGACAACACCACTTGTGTCTCTTTCTTTTTCTCTGCACATGTTCGTTCAGGTGATTAACAAGAATAAGAAGTGAAGCGAGGTAGGGTTTGCATAGATGGCCAAAATTAGTGCAGAGGAGATGAGAAATGAAGTGGGAACTGAAGGAGAAATAGTGAAGGAGAGTGCCACTGAGTCTCATCCATATGCATTCCATGTATCTGGACCTCGCAATGTTTCTTCTCCTAATTGGAGAGACCTTATTAATTCCAGTTGGTTAGTTCTCTAATACTCCTATTCTTATTTTCATCTTTCCAAAATTGGACACCTTTTTCAGCTTTGATTTGGTTCATTGACTGGTTTATACGAAGATGATTGTTAATTTGAATAGATTGTGCCTTCAATTATGCTTCTTCTTCTTTTTGTTGGATATGTGGGTTCTGATTGTCTCACTATAAATGTTATGCTGGTGATGTGTTCGTTATCAGTTGTTAATGCTATAATTTCATTTTCACACTATTCGTTAGTATAGTGGTAGTTCCTTGGGTTCTAGATCCTCTTTCTATATATTAATGAAAGGCATTTGCAAATACAAAAATTGTTGTGGACAAGACAAGCACAAAAAAATGAGCAAGATGTGATGAAGTTTAATTTGTTGATGTCGTTTGGATGTATCAACAAAACTTTGAGGACATTAAAGGATCTGACTTTTGTTGGAAACATAGAAATGGCAAATTTATGAACATTACAACTGGATTAAAGGAGTCAAGCAATGAGGTAAAAGTTTCCTCAGAGGAAGTCCTCTTACTCTGATTTCCGCCCCTTGCCGCTTCCTGTCTTTCTGGATTTTGCGTTCCTCACAATTAGCTCAGAATTTTTCACGCAATTCCTCCATTTACTTTCCAAAATGCTTTCTCCAATATGCAGCCGAAAATAGTTTTCTTAAAGAAATTCATTTCTCATCACTAATATCCTAGATTTGAATTGAGCACTACACTAGGCTTTTGTCATGACATTGAGCATGAAAAATAAGTTCCATTTTGCTATTTTTGGTAAACCCTATAGTTATATTTATCTCAGTTATGTAGCCATGGACTGAATAAGTTGTTAATGATTATCAATTTAGGTTGCACAAGTTTGATTATAGGTCATCACCACCATAATTTTAGTTTTAGACATTTGCTCGTCCCACATTGACAGGGTATATTCCCCGCCTGTGGTGTTCTAATGGTTATGGGAAGTGCTTTATCTGAGTAAGAACGCGGCAAATTAATTGCAGTAGTGAAGAATTTGATCACCTTTCTGCTTCGCTTATACCACTGGATGTCTTTCTGTTTTGCTTCTTTCTATTTTATTCATTTCTTCTTTTTGGACGGTGGTGGTAACAGAATATTAAGAGCTTTTGCAATTTGATTTGAAGTGATAATTAATTGAAAGTTTAAGTAGCCATTCTAATAAAGAGAAGGGGAATCTTCTTTTCTGAATAAAGGCCAGAGTCACAGAAGTTTTTACAAATATCCTATTATTAGGGACTTGTTGAAATTTGATTCCCTGAATTCATATTATTAAGTGTTTTCCCAACTAGTCTCTTTAGCCTAAGGCCATGGAAGTTGACTTTGGATATGAATATCTTTCTGCTAGTTATCTTTCTCGATAAGGTTCCTTTGTTCTGCTAATTATCTTGTATAGCTAGTAAAGAGTTTTGTGGTTGTGGGGGATAACATGACTTCAATCCAATTCTGGATGTGAAAAGCGCCGGTATTGTCTTACTGAGTCCCTATAAAGTTAACGGTTCTTGGAAATCTTTATTCGTTTCATGCAATTTTTAAGATCACCATTTTCTTCTTCATTAATCTTCGTACTTTCTGGAAAATGGCTATGAGGCATACAATGAGATCTTAGTGTTGCCTTTTTCTTTCTTTCAATTATTTAACGTATATGTTAATTGCACTGTTTCTTATGTCTAGCGCTGGAGCCAACCCTTATCTAGAAGTCTAAATAATCCGGAACTGTAACTAGTATTTTCTTATGAACTGTAAGTGGTCTTCCTGCATGATAAAGTTCTTATCGTCCTCTTTCTTCTATTCCTGAATATGCAACTAATCGTGATGTGTTACTAGATCTCATAATGCTTCTCTGATCCCCTTTCCTGTGGAAATGCTAGACGTTTTGACTCTGACACCAATCAGTAATTCACTTGGACAGGAAGAATGCTAACTACAGAAGAACAGTAATGGCCTGCTTTATCCAAGCAGTTTACCTTATTGAGCTTGACAGACAAGAAAACAGGACGGAAGCAAATGCACTTGCTCCAAAATGGTGGATACCCTTCAAGTACAAGTTAGTTGAGACCCTAAAAGACGAAAGAGATGGATCCATATTTGGTGCAATACTGGAGTGGGATCGATCTGCAGCTTTGGCTGATTTTGTACTTATCAGACCCAGTGGTGCACCGAGAGCTGTTTTGGCGTTGAGGGGAACACTTCTGAAAAGCCCAACAATGAGAAGGGATATTGAGGATGATCTCCGCTTCTTAGCCTGGGAAAGTTTGAAAGGATCTGTGAGATTTAATGGAGCCCTGAAGGCATTAAAAACACTTGCCAACAAGTATGGAAGCAATAACGTATGTATTGCTGGTCACTCCCTTGGAGCTGGCTTTGCTCTTCAAGTGGGAAAATCATTAGCCAAAGAAGGAATATATGTAGAGGCACATTTGTTCAATCCACCTTCAGTTTCACTTGCTATGAGTTTTAGAAACATTGGAGAAAAAGCAGGCTTTGCCTGGAAAAGGCTCAAAGCAATGCTTCCATCAAAATCTGATTCTCAGATCAGCTATGAGGAAGGTGCAACGACATCTATTCGGGTAGGCCTAAAGCAATGGGTGCCACACTTGTATATTAACAACAGTGACTACATATGCTGCTCTTATACTGATCCAGACGGAGCGCAAAACGACCAAGCTGCTGACAAGGAGAATGCAAAACCAACAAATGGCCAAGCTGCAGCTAAACTTTTCTTGTCATCGAAAGGCAAGCAGAAGTTTCTTGAGGCGCATGGATTGGAACAATGGTGGTCGGATAACTTGGAACTACAAATGGCTATTAGTAACAGCAAGCTTATTAGCCAGCAGCTGAAATCCTTGTACACTTTGCCAGCTTCTCAAATAACACCAGACAAGTGATGACAGATGAAAGTGGCTTAGCTCCCTTTGCTAAATAACTCATTTTCAATGCCAATAGTTGGTATTCTTTTCAAATGTTGGTATTCATTTCAAGTGTTCTCATAATTTTTTTTTTTTTTTTTGGAGAAAGAAGTGTTCTTGCGATTTTTTTCCCCTCTTGTATTGAACAATATATAGCTTTGAAAATGTTCTGAAGGTGGAGCCAAATAATCTCAAATGTGGAACCCATATTTTCTTATTCGTATGGTTCACCAAACATTTAACCCAAAATACAGTCCATACATAACAATGTTGATCTTGCATTGACTCGAAAGAAGGGTTGTTTTTTTCCGAATAATTGTGTTGGTTTACCAAATATTAACCCAAATACAGACCAGACATAACAATAGGGATCTTGCCATGACCATTTGTCAGAAAGAGGGGTGAATATTAAGGGAAAAGGAAGAAGAAAATGAAGAATTAACACAAATAGCTGTGTAACTGTAAAGAAATTAAAAAAGAAAAAGAAGTTAAACGACTCTGCTGGGGATCGAACCCAGAATCTCTGGTTTCGTAGACCAGCGCCTTATCCATTGGGCCACAGAGTCTTGTTGTCGTTAGCAGTTGAGAATAGTAGATAAAACTCTTAATTAATTTATTTTATGATTAAATAATTAAGAACACCTAATTTAAGTTTGAGCTCGTTCCATCTTCCAAATTATCTTTAATACACTCTATATCATAAAAGTTTATGTAGGCCTTTCTTTTACTCTTCCTAGCAGGCTAGAACTAAATTCTTTCTAGCTAGTTAGTACTCCCTTCTGTCCAAAATAAGTGATTTTTTTATGTTTTCACACATATTAAGAAAGTCACATTTTAGCATTAATTAGTAATAAAATTGACCATTTTAACCTTACTATCTCACATAAACACTCCTAACATATATTCCAATACTATTTACTCCAAGGACAATGTAGGAAAAACATCATTAAGTCATTCTTGAAATTCGAAAAAATCACTTATTTTGGACCACAAGAAAAGACCAAAAAATCACTTATTTTGAACCGGAGGGAGTAATATTCTTCTAAGCCCTATTCTAAAACACAAAACTCAACATATTACTCCACATGTTCCTCTAAGAAATACTCACGCTTCAAACTTTTTCTAGAAAATCTTGTGACAAATAAAAATTGAACTATTATAATGGTAGTGACGGAATAAATTTATTGTGTTCTTAATTTGAATTATTTCTCGCCAAAACACCTAATCTGTAGTATATGATAAGTTTTCAGCCAATTAAGATATATGCTACTTTCTTCACTATCAAAATTCTCATATTGATTTTTAATTTTGTAAAGAAAAAGACTCTCCATCTCATAATCAAGAGATGAATGGTAATACTTTACTTTCTATAACTTTAAAAAGGTAAAATGGGTAATTATAGTTTACTCAAACAAAAATGAGGAAGTATCGTATTCGACATCAATGTCTTATTTGGGCAAGATTATTGAGAAAACTGCATATATATAATTCCATGGAAAAGAAAACTTAAGATTGCTAGTTGCTTTGATATGGCCTCAAGAAAGAGCAACGTCTCATCATGCAACACTATTGATTACACTGTTTCATACGAGCGTATAAATGGCTCTCTCTTATTGCAAATCTTGTGATATTAGTATATAATATTCATATAAAAATGAATATCGTCGAGCAAGAATCCCATACTTTTCAGAAATTGATTTAAGTTTACTAAGCTATTAAAGTTAATTAAAACCTCCATTAGATCACACACTCCATTATATCCTAGAGGAGAAAGAGGAAGGAGGAGAAAAAAGGTTGATACAGGATTGATGATGTATATAACTTAAATTCATGACAAGGAATAAGAAGAACTATCCATAAAACTTGGATTACACATATATATAAAAGAGATCCTACCTGAAACACTAGAATATAATAACTTGTCCAACGTCATAAAACTACTATACAAAGTTTGAAATGGATCACAATTTAGACATTTGTAATTACGAAATTGCTGCTGAAACTATATATATAGACATGATTCATATATATGAACAAAACCTACACATATATGTACAATATTCAGTCAATATATATATATATATATATATATATATATAAAACCATTTACAGTACTTTCTATATACATAGCTAGATATGAACAGTACGTAAGTAGTCTTGATAATCATGCACACACGAGACTTATTAGCTAATTAAGTCTCACAAAAGACTGGAATAATCATCAACAGAAACCTGTTCTTGAATAAACGGAAAGTGTCCTTCATACTGATGATGATAGCTTGTATATGAATCCATCTCCAATAGCCATGTCTCTACATTTCTATATTCTTCAGAAAAATCCAGTTGATCTTGGCTTACCATATTGGAATAATTATTACTATCCAACAAACTGAAAGATGGTTCTTGGAAAGAAGCTTCAAATGTATTAAAGGATGATGGAATACTTCCTTTTGATGAATCTATGGATAATTCCTGGCTATATTCTTGATATTGGTGATCAATGAATTGCAGCCGTTGATCGTGATCGTGATCGTGATCGTGATGATGATCAGGAGGAGGTGGGGATGAGATCATAGGACTTGATGATCCATTGCCAGTGAGTTGTTGGACAAGATTCTTGAAGTTTGAAGAGTTTGTGATATAAACTTTGGGTTTCAAGAATTTGATCAAGTTATTGAGTTGTTTCTTGTTGTCATGAATATGGCTATTATTCTTGGAAATGATCTTATGTGATTTTGAAGCTTGACTAGCTGTGACTTTCTTCCCCATATTTTCTTGCTTAGAGAACTAGGAAAAGTCTTAGAATTCACCGAAGCTTTTCTTGCTTTCTCTCTTTGCTCTTAACGATGGGATATCCCTAAGAGCAAGATGAATGGATGTATTAATATGAGAAGGATTATTGGAGGGTGTTGAAGTGGTTTGAGTGGAAATTTGGGAGAGAAAATTATGGGTATTTACACATGACATTCGGAAGATTTTACAACATGCTGAAATGATAATTTTTATTAATTCTACACTAAGGTATGAAAATTAGAGCCCAATATTCTCTCTTTTTCTTTTAATAATGGTCGTGATCAATTTATATTTACCCCGATTATTCTACTGATATCTATGCCTTCTATAAATATTAGGTAACTCTGGAACATGAATCATAATTCTCATGATGTAGACTCACTTCATTGACTCTTAGAGCCCGTTCACTCAAGTTACCAAAAACTGTTTATTTTGAAAAGCATTTTTGTTGTAAAATATCAATTTGTGTTTGACCAATTTATTTGAGTAGTGCTTTTTGCTAGCACATTGTGTTTAGCCAATCTTTTTAAAAATTACTTTTAAGTATCAAGTTCCGAAAAAGGACAATAAATTAAGGTTCATTTTGCAATTAGTAATATACTTAAAAAGGGAAATAAATGTAAATATTTATTGTAAAAGAATTCAATTAAAATATAAAATATAGAGTAAAAATATAAATTAAAGATTCTAATCAATATAAAATATAGTTATTCAAAAAAAAATATTGTGTGTCTACGTATTATTTACATGATGATTTAAATATATCAAAGTGTGTAATCGATGTAAATTAAAACTCTACTCTTATGAGATTATTCCAAAGAGCAATAAGAGAAAGAGATAAAAGGTAAGCTAGAAATTAAAAGGAAAAGGAAAAGAAAATGGTTAAATTAATTAGAGATAATTTAAAAATATAAATTTATTGTAAGCTTATTTTAGTCTCGAACAAATTAATTTTCTCCAACTTCTTCTCTAAAGGAAATTTTTTTTAATTTTGATGCCATCTTGGCCAAATGCCTCGAAGTGTTTTTTAAAAACATTTTTGCACAAAATTAAAAATAGCAAGTTGTTGTAAAAATCTCTCTCTCTCTCTCTCTCTCTCTCTCTCTCTACGCGCGTTAGGTAAATAGCTAACATGCGCCATCGCCAGAAATGGAAGGAAGAGGAAGAGCGAAGAAGAACACCAGCAAAATGCCAGTCGTAGAAAGAAAATTAACGGACATCGTTACACGCGAGCAAGGAAACGAACTACTAAAGCAAAAGAGAAAATGCGGGAGGAAGATCTGAGCCAAGAGAGTGATAACAACCCAAATTGGCTAGATATGGGTAGTGATCGAGTCAAAATGGTAACGCCGATAAGTTTTAACAATCAATTGACACCTATGGCGAACTCTGGCAAAGGAATTTCTAAAGTACTAAGTAGAAGTGAGAAGCCAAGCTGGAGCAAAGTGCAGACCAATGGAATAGTACATGCAAGCCCGCCTACAAAATAGAGAAATGCAGAGCTTGATAAGCAGAAGAAAAATTCATCAGAAAAAAAATATAACCAGCAATAGAGACGGGAAGATTATGAGCAGGCTATTCTAGGAGAATAAATTGGTAGCAAAAGGTATGAGTCTAACTTATATATCCCCATTGATGAAATAGTGGTACAATTGATGGAAGAGGATATTGAAGAATAGAACCAAAAGTGGAATCGAGGTGTTATACTCTATGTGGTGGGGAATACACCATTAATTGAGGGTCCATAGCTAATCAATAGGTTAATGTTCATAAACCTAAGGTGTTTTTCCATAATGATGAATATTTTATAGTACTGTTAAATAACAGTGAAGAGATGGAGGATATCATGTTGAATAGGCCTTATACAAGTAATAGCGGGCCAATTATAATTAGACATGGTTGAAAAACTTTGATTTCGATGAAGAAGTGCTGAAAATCATTCCCCTATGGGTCAAGCTCCCAAAACTTCCACTCAACTTCTAGAGTAAACAAATCTTAAGTAAAAATGAAAGTGGTTTGGGAAAGCTATTGTATGCTGATATTTTTACCGCACTTGCTGAAAAAGTCTCATATGCTAAGGTCCTGATTGAAATGGATGTCGCAAGACCACTGCCAGAGAAGATTAAATTGTATGATCCTAGAAGCAAGGTGATTGAACAGATGGTTCAATTTGATTGAAACCACACTACTGCCAAATATGTTTCCAATTAGGCCTCTAATGTAGGGATCAAAAGAAGCAGAAATAGGACGGAATGATACAGAAAAGTATGAAAATAAAGTAGAAGTAGGAACGAAAAAAATTCAAAAATCTTGGGCCCGCTGTAGATAAAATTACTGCTCAAGGAAGATTCCTCAATCAGTTGGAGTCAGCAAAAAATGTACAGCTAAATCAGCAGGAAGCAAAACCACAACTGCAAATTTCTCGAGGAAAATTTGCTACAAAGAAAAATGTAAAAGTTACAAAGGAGAATGAAAAGGACATTGGCAATGCTTTCAAATCACTAGTTGATACAGCACAGAAGATAGTTCAGCTATATGAGCCTAAGGAGTGAGTGAGAAGCATAATAAAAAGGATAGGGATGGAGTTCCACAACAAATATCCATATTATGATGAATATTATAACCTGGAATGTTAGGGGTTTGAATAAAGTATATAAGCAAAAAGAACTAAAAAAAATTTGGAGAACAAATATAGTGGTACTTGTTGCCATTATAGAACATAGAAGAGAAGAAATGTAGATTCAATAATAAACAAGTTGTTTAACAACTAGAAATAGTTTGACAATTACAATGAAGCTCCGGGTGGTAGAATATGGATAGCATGGGATCCAACTCAGGTGGATTATTTGATGACGAGAACGCATGAGCAATTTATAATGGGGAAGGTAACTATGATTCAACATAGAACCAATAGTAATTGTTCTGCAATCTTTGATAAACACTCAATTCAAGATAGGTAATGCTTATGTGAGGAATTAAATGTGTTAGTGAAGGGTATAAACAGTCTTTGCCTCATAATGGGTGACTTCAATACTATCTTGACTAGTGAGGATAGGATCAATAGCAACACTGTATAAAAGATTGAGATAAGGGATTTCAAGAATTTTCTAATAGATGTAGGATTAGATGAGCTAAAAACTGTAGGAAGGCAATACACATGGACTAACAACCATGTCCATAGTAGGATTGATAGAATCCTAAAAAATGCAGAATAGATACAATACTGGCCTTATATGGAGGGAGTCATGATGGATCCAGGTTTTTCTGATGATTGTCCTCTAAGTGCGGGATTTGACATAACTAACCAAGCAAACACGAGACCCTTCAAATTTCTCAACTGCTTGACAAGCCTAAGTAAGTTTGATGCAACTGTAAAGCGATTCTGGAGGAGCGGCAAAAGAGGACCTGCCATGCTATCTGTGTGGAATAAGCTCAAAATACTGAGAGGCCCTGAAAGAGCTGAACAAATAAGAGTTCAGTGGAATAGGGAGTAAGGTACAAACAGCAAGAGGGAGGTTAGAAAATATATAAGACCAAATGAACATACCAGGTCAATATGCTCAGACAATAGCCTTTGAAAAAGCTACAAAGTTAGAATTGGAGAAATGGCTGATGGTTGAGGAGAGTGTTCTAAAACAAAAATCTAGAATACAGTGGCTTAAACTTGGAGATTCCAATACAGCATACTACCATGCTTGCATAAAAATAGGTAAGAAAGGAATTGTATTGGTAGATTAATCACTAGCACTGGGCAAATCCTACGAAGTCCAATTAAAGTGGAGGAAAAAATTCTAAGCTTTTATAGGGGTCTACTTGGTACTTGAGCAACACAACTACTAGTTGTTAACCTAGAGATTATACAGAATGTCCATAAATTAAATAGGAGGCAACAATTGCAGCTAATAAGACCAGTTACCAGAGAAGAAGTGAAACAAGCTATAATAGACATTGATGACAACAAGGCACCAGGATGTAATGGATATAACTCTTTAATCTTTAAGAAAATATGGCTCATACAGGATGAGGGAGTAACTACAGCAGTTACAGGTTTCTTTGAAAGTATAGATATGTGCAAATCCATCAAGTGCACAATCATCCCCTTGATACCAAAGGTTTAGAATTTAATAAACATTAAGGACTTCATACCAATTTCATGTTATACAATCCTTTACATGATAATTTCAAAAGTGGTCACAGCAAGACTGCATGATGTGATGGAAGAATTGATAGATAAATTGCCAAGCTGCCTTTGTACCTAGGAGACTGATTACATATAATATAAGTATGAACCATGAGATGGTCAACGGCTGTGGAAGGAAGAATATCTCTCCTAGATATATGCTCAAAATAAATATGCAAAAGGCATACGACTTCGTGAAATGGGTGTACATTGTACAAGTGATGAGACTATTGAATTTCCCTTAAGTGTATGTGAAGTAGATAATGGATTATATCAGAACTGTGTCCTATTGTGTGTTAATAAATGGTAATACTTTTGTACCATTTAAGGCAATGAAAGAGATAAGGAAGGGAGATTCACTATCCTCATTCTTATTTGTATTAGCAATGGAGTACCTATGTAGATCACTAAAGGTCAATAAACAATTTAGATTTCATCCAAGGTGTGCCAAATTCAATCTAGTTCAACTGAAATTTGTATATGACTTACTTCTATTATGTGAAGGAGATATTCAATCAGTACAGATACTGCACCAGCACTTTCAAATGTTCTCATCAGCCTCATGCCTAATTGCTAATCCAAATAAAAGTTGCATTTATTTTGGAGGTGTGAAGAACTTGCTTCAGCAGCAAATTGTGGACATACTAAGCTATACAAAGGATGAATTACCTTTCAAATAGCTCGGTGTCACATTTAGTACTAAGAGGTTGGCTGCTATCCAATGTGAACCCTTAATAGAGAGAATGTTAAGCAGGATTCAAAGCTGGACCACAAAATTTCTGTCGTATGTAGGAAGAGCAGTGCTAGTCAAGAGTATATGCTATTTGCTATAAAATCTTTCTAGTCTCAGATAAAAAATAATTCACTTCATAGAAGCAATCTATGGAAGGTTCATATGGATAGTAATAAAGAAGGCTTTGATAGCCTGGGACAAATTGTGTGGACTAAAGGTAGTTGGGATTAAATTTTATCAGTGTAGAGTTGTGGAACAAAGCATCCATATGAAAGCTACTTTGGAGTATTTGCACAAGAAAGGAGAAATTGTGTGTACAATGCATGCATACTTACTACACAAAGGGAAACACAGTCTGGAGTATAGAACCAAAAAATGCATTTTGGGCCATACAAAAGATATTCAAAGCAAGGAACTACTTTGCGAATGCAGGGTTCTCAGAAGAGGATGTTCAGAAGATGGAGAAATGCTCTTTCAAACAAATTTACAAAGCCATGCAAGTAGAATTTCCAAAAATAATATGGAAGAAATTAGTATGCAACAATCAGGGACAACCCAAGTGAATATTCATACTAAAGCTGTCAATTCAGCAAAGACTTGCTACTAAAGAAAAATCTAGCAAGATGGGGTATAATTGCAGAACAAACATCCTCATTATGCAACAAAGAAAATGAAACATTGCAACACCTATTCTTTGATTTTGAGATAGCATGAGAGATATATGGCAACGACTACTGGAATGGCAAGGTATACGAAGACCGAAGAAATTTTGGCAGGAGAAAGTGACATGGCTGGAGCAGGTGAGCAAAGGAAAGAGTGCAGGTGCAACAGTTTGTATGATGACCCTGGCAGCTACAATCTACCACATTTAGCAAGAAAGGAGCAATGTAATTTTTCAAAAGAAGAGTAGAACAAACAATACTATACTACGGTTGATCATTCAGGAAATACATATCAGAGCTGCCAATTTTCCTCGTTTAGATAGAGCAATGGCTAGTTTGAATTGGTATCCTGAAGTAAAATAGAGTATGAAGTATCAGTTAAGCAATAGAAGTAATAGTGATAGGTAACTTCTAGTTGGGTCTTCATGTCTAGTAGGAGGCATGCTAGACATTTTTGTAGTAGATTGTACGAATTATAAATATTGTTACTTGATAAATAAAATACTTTAATTAACAAAAAAAACACTACTTTTACCCTCTTAGAAGTATGGCTAAACAAACTCTTAATTACTTCTATGGTGCTAGATGTCTAATATTATGCCATTTCGCAAATAAAGAGTGATTAGTTAGTTGATTAACACCCTTTACTGAAAATTTATTATACATCAACATACCTAATGTAATTTTAAAAGTGAGGCATGGCTTAGGAGAATAATATATACGCGGACCCTATCTCTACCTTATGAAGGCAGAGAAGTTATTTCTGATAGACCTCGACTCAAGCAAAGTATTTCAAAGTAGTTTTGGAAAAGAAAACCTGCAGTAAAGAAGCCATACAAATATAATAAGAGAAGCATTTCAAAGCATTTGAAAAAAGGGAGTGTAACAATGCTGATGCTAGAAGAGTTATTCCCGCCGCCCACTCGAAAGAGACGAGGAAGACTAACCGCCATCCTGCTCGAATCTTTGTTGCCCGAGTTACATACTAATAAGATAACCAAAACACAAGAAACTAGTAATAAAAATCGAAGAATAAGACAATACGTGCATAGTACTAAAATTGCTGGTATGAAAGGAGAAATAGACAATGAGCAAAAAAAATAATATATATATATATATATATATATATATATATATATATATATATATATATATATATGTTTCAACAAATATTACTGGATTTGTAATTGATTAATTATATCCTACTGGGCCCCACCACTCATTGCTCCCCTTCTCCACCTACCTACCTATCAATTGTGATATCTATCCATGTGTCACCTCAATGTATATATATATATATATATACCAAGAATTGTAATTACATGGATTGGTGGTATTTTCGTGTATTGTTAAGCAGTTAAATGTAAACGTTAGTCAATTTCTATAGGATTGACAGGAAATTGTATTGGCGAACGAATCAATAAAATAAAATGTATGTATCACACAGAAGAACAGTAAAGGCACGCAACAACTGTTCAGCTACTTTGTAATTTTGTATGATTATACTTTTACTTACATTCAAAGTTAGAGAAAATAAAATATACAGCACTAAATTTGGTTCATCTTTATGGTTTTTAAATAATTACAGTCAATCTTGTTTCCGATATGTGAAATATATTTCAAGCTACAAAGCTCAACTTTCTATCTTTTTATTAATGTAAAATTTTTTACTGTATTTTCTAACTTTTTACTCAAAATGTTATTTTATTGTTATAGAAGACGTTCCTTACATATCTTGCAAATATAAAGTTTCTGTACAATTATTAGCCTGAGAGGGTTATGATGCTCCTTGAACCATATCGTCAGATATATACAAGTTAGATAGAAGTAATGCAATTATTTGGACAGATTGAGTAATTATTTGCAAGTATTTCTACTCTAATTGGGACAGATATTTATATTATAATTAGAATGAAAAGAGACATTTAGCATCAGATGATAAACATCCTTATTGCTGCTTGAAATGACTTCATATTAAAATCGCATCAGAATCTTGAATTTTGGCTGGTGGCTGTCTTGCATGTTGATTGCGATGCTAGAAAGAGAAGTCAGACAAGGAAAAATAAATAAATAAATATTTGACTCGTAAATATTTGCAAGCATTTATGAATTCAGAACAATCAATGAAAATGAAAGGTCAATCATAACAAGTCGTAACATATCTGAAATTTAATAAGAGAAAAGATAATGGAAATACTTGCATGGACAACAGAAAATATTGGTGATCTTTATTCATGATAATGGATTAATCTGCCTCTCCATGAAGAGGTTCAGATCTTTACAATCATGTTTCAATAAGTCTACCGTTATTCTATTTTTTGTCTTGGGTTCTCACTCTGTGTTTTACTCTATATTTCTTAGAGCCCCCATGGGGAGAGAGTGAACCCCTTTTCTGATGTCTGCCCTTGTATTTATAGATATTTGTTGTACGTGTTGACTTTCTTGAAGATCGGGCCCACATTATGAGGTTATTTCGGACATATCCGAAAAGTATCGACCCCGGCCATGGCTTTGGGCGGATACGGGTAATATTCTCGATTGAGGCGATCTTGGCACCTGTTATGTTTATGCTAGTCGAAAGAAACGGTCAATCTGATTGATTGTCGTGGGATCAAATTATGACTCATACAATAAATATATAAATAAATAAACAAATAAATCAAAAGAGAAGAAGCCACAAATATCTTTGCCGACTAGGGATCAATATAAATCTTCTAATCGTTCCAAATTTGAGCAGCATTAGGCAAATACGTGTAAAAATGCAGCAATGGTAAGTACCACATTCTGCACACGTTATTGACTAATCACTTTTTGTAAATTCATTTTATGATTTGTACTTTTAGGGTGTGTTTGGTACGAAGGAAAATGTTTTCCATGGAAAATGTTTTTCTAGAAAATGTTTTCATGGAAAATGAGTGGATTTATCACTTATTTTCTCTTGTTTGGTTGGTAAGTGGAAAACATTTTCCTGAAAATATTTTCTATGTTTGGTTAGAGAGTAAAAAATAGTTTTTTTTAGAAAAATATTTTTTTTGCAACTCTCCTACCCCTCCCTTCTTTTGAGGGTGGGTTAGTGAGGGTGAGAATGGTTGAGAAGGAGTTTTGGAAAATGTTTTCCCTTCTTTTGATAAGGAAAACATTTTCCTCCAATTGGAGGAAAATGAATTGATAAGGAAAATGTTTTCCAAAACATTTAAGCCAACCAAACATGGGAAAATTGGAAAACATTTTTCCAAAAAATGTTTTCCTTCATACCAAACACACCCTTAGTCTCTGATATTCAGACGCTTAATTCACCAAATGGTAAAGGAGCTATTAGAACCTAGTGGAAGTAAAGACAAATTATTTAGTACTGAAATAAAATAGGTCGCACGAATGCTTACATCAAATTATATTAATTTATCACGATTAAATAATAAAATAAGTGAAAAATTTGTACACATCCTTTGACTATTGACCAGGAAGAAAAAGTAGGAGCATCTGAAAAATTTAAAGATGGTCGAAATCTTCAATACAACATTCTTTAATTTTGACCATTTTCCTGAAAAAGGCCACTGACAAGCATATCAACTGAAGCCTTGACTGATATTATTATCGCTTTAAGTCTTGGCATTTTCAGGATAATAATATTAGTGAGAATTTATGAAGGCTACAAATAATTGTAAGTAAAAGCCTAAAGATTCGTGTCCAAGTATATACACAGTGCATGACCAACAGAAAAACAGTCAATTGTAATGTATCTTCTACACGAGTATGTAATATTTTCAAGACTTCCACTTTGCTACAAAATATTTTTACACCCTATTTGAACATATGATAGAATAAAAGATTTCTTTGTGCATTCGGTATTAATGCCTAGTTTAAAAAGATTTACTGTAAACTGTGCTAAACAACAGCCAGAAAACCTCAAGAATTTGATGCTTTCTTCCCCGCAAGGATCATTGAAATCTGGAGACCTCTACTGAAAGCCTGGTTGAAGAGCAGCCGCGTCTGGAACTCTGATACAAATGGGAACCAAGACAAAACAACAATTGGCGTGAATATGAACAGTCCCATAATGCATTCGTATGCCCTTGCCAATTCCATTACTGAATCCCAAACTCCGAGCCCCTTAAAACACGGTCTGCATGCCTGACCAATCTTTGAACATGAAGAAAGAGATTAACTCACAAAGGTATATATCACAGTCAGATGCTCTTACAAAAATTTACTATCTTTGAAAAATGTTAATTTCAGCTTCTTCAGGTGACAGCTTTAAAACATGCTAGCCCATTAGCTGTATGACTTGACAATAGAATTTTCACTTCATTCTAGTAGCTTATTGGAGAAAGAGAGACGAAAGATCCATGAATTGGAAAACAATATTAAGAGACACATTGGATAGTAGATGAGTTAAAGTCGACTTACATTTCAAAGTAAACCAAATTCAAAAGAATGTAAGATGGGGGATTGTTAGAAGGGGATCCAGGATGTAAGCTCTAGGGTTCAACCTTTAAGATTTTTAGTATTGAACTCATTGTAGTTTTAAGGTTAAGGGTTCAGACCTACTATTGTTACAATTTTACTACATTTTTGTACATGAAGTTATTGACCACATCAGATGAACCCGGCGGCATAACACTCCATCCACCCCTGGGGATTGTAAATTTAACTTTTTCTATTTCACCACAGCCCGAGAACGAACCATATTAGCAAGTAAATAGAACAATAATGATGATCCAAATGATGTGCATAAGAAATGAACTTACAAGAAGAATGCCCCAGCCTGTCGGTACAAAGGCAAGAATGGCAGCAAATAGATCGGTTATGGTGAGGCCACAAACAACAAATAACACGGTCATGACAGATACAAAACCAAGGAACAGAAGTGCTTTCAGAATTCTGAACATGAGCTGAAAATCAGTCCCAAATCTTCGTCTGCCCATTGATACCATCTATAGCAAGAAAGACAACAAGAAGCAGCATCAGAGAAACACATTTAGGCCAACATAAGCATATGCATAGTTGTTTTCATAATATTTCGCACATTGAGTTCAAGCATATAGAAAGGTGCAATATGAATTACTCTGAAAGATACTGTCGATGAAGCAGATATTTTGCAATTGAAGAAAACTAGATATTCTGTAAATAGACATAACTAGGAAAGATGTATCGCTGTGAATAACTTTTGGAAGGTGTCTGCTCCTTAGTTACAGATACAATTTTTGTATCTGAGCAGTCACCAGTTTACTCTATTGTAATTTTTGTCTGAAGGAAAGATAAAACTTTGCAATCTGTTGAAACAGCATTTCACTCCCATCAACAGTAAGACTATGGTAAATGTGATTCCTTCGGCCACTTCCAATATATTAGTTTATTTAAGTTGTAACGTGTCAAGCACATTAAGAGGTAAATACCTTTAAGACGAGAAGAGCGGTTAGCATAACAAACCAAGAAAGTCCATACACCTGTATGAGATGATTTGATGGAAACCGTAAGACTCTTCTCCAAAAAGGAGAAACAAAAGTAATAAGGAAAGAATGACAAGTAAAAGCTCTTACCAGTAAATCTCTGCTACCATGAGCTATATCAAGATGGTAGACAATTCCATATTGGTAAATAAAAAAGCGGAAGGAAAGGATTATGTCAATCACTCTACCCCTAAAATTTGTGTGTTTTAGATGTTCCTGCTCTCCATTCCACCAAGATTCCCAACTTTTATCCGGCGATATCCCAATACCTCCACGATTTCCCATCCACCTCTTCCAATCTGTCCAATCATCTACTGTCTTTTGCCAGTCGAAACCAGATGGATTGAAGACAAAAGGAGCAAACAACCAGGAAGCTACCAAGAACCACATTGAAATAGTAACAAACCAATACAACTGTGAATCGCGATATGATTCCCCATAAACTTCATAGACAATTAACAGCATAAACAGCTCAAGCCCCTTGACAAAGTGACTGCGAGAATACATCCTGTAGTTATCTGCATACTTTGCATGAAAAACAACAAAGCCACGACCAGTAGCTCGATATTTAGAACCTCCATGCAAGATTGTTCTACCGTAATAATGTGCTTTTGTTCCGAGTTGGAATGTAAAAAATACAGAAGCAAGCTGCAGCTGCATAATTATAAAATCACCCAGGGCTGTGCGAAATCCTCTCTCCAACCCAATTTCCATTACCATAGGGAGTACAAGCAATAATCCCAGCTGAAATACAGACGACGTAGCCATAGCCTCTTCAAGAGCTTTGGACTGACGAACTGTAGGATCCTCCAAAATTCGCCTTTCCAACCCACTCAAGACCATATATAAGCGTCCATAGAGAAACATATAGACAGTAAGCACAGTAACCTGGAAAATTTAGACTCCAGAATAAAACTCCGGTTGCAGCAGAAATAAATGGCAACAACAAGCTTGAAACTGAAGGAGACAGAAGCTTTTTTTTTTTCGAGGACAAGGATAACTACTGCTAGTTTAGAAACAAGAGAAAATAAAAGTATCTGGACTTCCTTAAAGATAACAAAAGGCAAGGAAACCAGCAGTAGGAGTAAGTACAACTGCATAGAGAGCTCAATTCATTCACATGACTTAACACATGAAGTCCAGTTTTCACCATTTAACCAAGTTTATGATTTTCTGTACAGCTGAAGGAATTAGGTTACTTTTTAATGAAAAATAATCTTTCATATAGTACAGTAGTAGAGCTGTAAGTCACAAGCAATAAATGCAGGGACAAGCCCAAAGACTTATTTTCTTTATCCTATTTTGTATTCCAAATACTAGAACTATGATCTGATGGTTAAATAATTTGTTACTCAGAATTGTGTCCTAAATTTGTTTACTGCATACTCATGAACAGATACAAAATGTTCAGAAACAAAATGTGCAAGGAGCATGAGGCTTTACGTCTGTACTAAATCATGAGCCCCAGTACATAGTTTCATGAGTCTTAGTTTCTGATTTTCCCCCTTCTGTTTTAGGAATGCAGGAAGATAGGGTATTAACAAAAAAAATACAAGAGAGAGAGAGAGAGAGGGGGGGGGGGTGGGGGGAATGATATGTCTGAAATGGGGAACCACTCTCCGGGGCTGTTTGGATAGCACAAACACACAAACTGCTTGAAGCAGTTCTGAACATTCATCTCTATAAAGATAAACAGATTGAAGTTGAAATAATGTGCTTTAAAAATGAGCCTCTTAAATGTTTAAGCAAAGTTCACTACATAATCATCAGCGCTTTATCAAACCTCCAAAAATAAAATAAAGAGACGCTGCATGAATCTATAAGTATGCGCTTTTCTGTTACTTTTTGTTTTTTATTCATCAATTTCTTTCATATGTGCATTCCAAATTTTTTATTTCTCATTACTTTTCTTTGGTAACATTTCAGCTATATAGATAATGTCATGCATCAGTTATGCTATATCAGCTAGCATTGTTTACTTGTGCAAAATATTGTTGTTGACTTAGTTTTTGACCACAACAGCTGCCTGATTCCATCAGTCAGATAGTCAAAAGATTTCATGTAATGAAGTGTATGCATAGAACTAAGAGCAGTTTGCATACCATGCTACTGAAGTAGAAACCAACTGTGGTGAAGTAGAATGACAACATCCTGTAAAAGTCAAATCGACGCCCAAGTCTATAGACATCACGGCTCAGTGTCTGTTCTCCGTTTCCATTTGCCACCTTTGCCTCAAATTGAGAAATCTGATTCATCCCCACATCACGACCCTTCCCTACTTGGATGTATTCATGATGTGTTACGAATCCTCCTCGTAAAGTTGAATTATAACCTGAAGATGCACCCCAGTTAAGTACCCAAAAAATGTTGTAGCACTATCACCATTAAAGAATACAATCTCACCTGAAAAAATATCTTCACTTAGGTTAATTGTTTTAGAAGCTTTACTAACACCACCCCTTGTTACATGAAAGATTCTGTCGAAAATGTCAGGATGACCATAATGAAATCTTACCCTGTGAAATTAAAAAGAGTAAAAACAAAAGTTATGAGTCAGTCTTTGAAAAGAGAGAAAATCAAAACAATAACGTAGCACGAGTTAATTGCAATTAAAATATTGTAGCAACCATTTCACCACAATTGGAATAAAAAGGTATGCTCGCAGACAGTTGGAAAGGCAAGAGGCCACAGGAAGAAGCATCAAATAAAGCTTCTAATTAATGATCTATATGTAAGAACATTAGCAGCTTCTGGTAACCTACTCTGTATCAGTGGAGAACCTACTTCATTTTGAAGGCCAGTAAGAAGACTCACCTTAATGGGTTTGCCAAAACTCTTTGTCCAATGGTTACAAAACTGGTCTCCTGATTGGACATGAACCAAGCAAGCGAAGAGACACTACAATACAAAGGACACAGTAAGCACTTCTATAACCATGTGAGCAATCAAGGACTTGTAAGATCAAATATTGCAAGCAAACCTTCCGGTAAAAATATGCTCCCTTAAACCTAGTATTGTCGGTTTTCGCTGCCTATGAGGCTTCAAGAATTCCTCCAATACATTCCTCATCTTGAAAGCTTCTTCAAAATAATTATCCTAGAAGAAAAAGGAGTAAGACTCCTTGTACATTATAATGAAGAAGCAGAAAAAATTGAAACTTACTTGATTCATATCTATGGTTTGTAATGCTTCTCCACGAGTAAAAATGATGGCATGATTTTGATTTTCAGGTTTCCCTTCCCCAATTTTAGGAGGACCAGGAAGCTTGATACGGTATATTTCCTAGCATGGTAGCACAAGAAAACACTGCTTATTCCAGTTATATGAAGACAGAAAGATCTTACTTTAGTAAGGAAACTTTTACGCAAATAACAAATCATTGAGAAAAAAGCATTTGTTAAAAAAAAAACTTGGTTTTCCTTCGCAATCACACTCATACCTCATCTAATTTATCACCTCCCTTCACCAGTACGGAGTAGTAAACCTTCTCGGACTTCCCATTAACAGTTTCATCACGCTCATCTATATAAGCAACACGCAAAGATGGATACCTGAAAGGTTGAGAATAGAATCAACAATACCCCCTATTTCCAACTAGTGGAGTACTCAGATATTCCAACTTACGTCAACATGAGATTCAGAATATTGACATAACAACTACGGTCTCGCAATTCACTGGATTTCTTCTGAGCACCATAGATTTGACAAGACACAACATAGGTGAACTTCAGATCTGCCAATGCCTGTGCACGCTCCTTCAGTGCTCTGTAATCTGTTTGATTCATATCAATGATTCGATAACCTCCAAAAATTGCTGCAAAGTAAAGAGTAGATAGTTAGCACCAACCACATCCAATCCACAGTCTCACGTATGTATCCGTACACAATGAAACAAAAAGATTCAAGTAGCACCTTTGTCCTCTGCAAAATCTAGAAAGTACTGAAGCTCAAGAGCCTCCCTGTAGTACATCATTCCTCTCACTGGAATTTCACGAGCACAATAGAAGAAGAGAGCATAGTTGAGTGAAAACAAAATATACTGTCAGAAGTTGCATGAAATATCAAATATGTTATTGCTATTTGACCTGTCCTTGCAAGTGTCTGTCCTCTGTAAGATACCCAGTAACGAATCAATTCATTCCTGTCTTTATTTAAGTATCCCATCTTAGGATCATTGATGCGGTCCTCAAAATTTTTCCATTGATCTATTTCATGACCAAGTAAAAACAACTAAATTTAGTGCTTTATCTGTGTTGCAATGCGATACAGCAATTAACAAGCCACAGATTACACACTCACCTGGATATATCTTCTGAAGGTAAAACAGAGTGGTAATACCATCCTCATTTTCCTTGTTAAGTTCCTCATCAGAATAGAGAACATCTTCATTATAGTAAGGAGTTAAGACACTGGACATTAAACAAAAATATTGAAATCAGTTCTGCATTTGCAGCACAGCACGCAGACACGTCGTTGCAACATGAGTATGAAACAGGAATATCAAGCAATATAAGATATTTAGAGGAAGAACTTAAAAGTAACAGGCATGGTAAGTAGAGAATTGGTGTTTTCAGAACCAATCAAGTGAACAAACGAAAGAAGAAGTTTCTCAAGTGCCTTTTGTCATTCATTTAATATATGAAAGTGAGTCCCCATATTTTCTACAAAAAAAATTTTTCTATTGTCATTTTTTCCCCTCAAAATCCTCGTACCACAGTTGTCAAATATCTGTGCGGTGTCTGTGTTTTGTAGGTTAGGGGGTACTAGAGCTTTCCTTACTTCATATCGGGGGTGAGGCGGGGTTGGATTAGGGTTGATCTTAGATGGCTTGCAGTTTATGTTGAATCCACACTATCCTTGTTGTTTATCTTAGCTGCGGGCCTTAGATTCCGGTTATTGTTATTGCATGTCATTCATCTTTTGGTTGTTATGCTTCTGTTACTATTACGGTTTCTACTGGAGTTACTAATGAATTGTCTTTTCTTGTTTTTTATTTCCGTCTTTCTAAGCCGAGGGTCTATTGGAAACAGCCTCTCTGCTCTATCGGGGTAGGGGTAAGGTCTGCGTACACATTACCCTCCCCATACCCCACTTTGTGGGATTTTACTGGGTAGTTGTTGTTGTCTGTGTGTTCCATAACAGAAGACAAGTATCTGCTGATAACTGCTTTTCTATACTTATTAATAAGGGATTGTGTACTCCCTTTATCTCTCCCCCCACCCCACCCCACCCCCCCACCCCACCCCAAAAAAAAAAACTTGATCTGGTCTTCTTTTTAGTCATTCATAAGGAACTCGCATTTTATCATTATAGAAATAATTTCTCTGTCCAATGTTCAATGTATTATAATCATACAGTACTATATATGATGCCATACTTATGTCACAATTTCAACTATTGCAGAGAATTATAAAACTAACTACTCAGACTTCAAACTATAGTTTTAAGTACTACAAACTCAAAATATCATCTGTACAAACAGTTTACTCTTAGTTTCATTTTTAATTGGAACAGTGAGTTGAAAAATGAAAGAGTGAGCACTTTCCTCTACAATTAAAGATCCATTCAAGTTGTATATGTAGCATAATATTGGACAAGAATCTTCTAATTTACTGTTCACTTAAAACTGTAAGTTGGAAGATGCTAAAAACTGAAAGAGTCAGCATTCAGCCCATCAGTAATAAATTCTATAAAGGTTTGCTTTGTGTCACGACCAGATTCATTTGTCAAACTACCACTTTAGCAGTGTGGCAGACCAACAAAACTTTAGTTCCTGATATATAGCTTTAGGGATGGCAATGGAGTGGTGTGGGACGGGTTTGAAGTTTATGCGGGGCGGGGCGGGTTGAAAAATAATTATATAAAAAAAAATGTTAAGCGGGGCGGGTCAAAGATTTCAATCTTTTTTGGTATTCAGGAGCTTGCTGTTTTTTCGTATCTAATGAAGCCATCCATATATTATCTTCATTAAACTGATTTTATCTCTAGTTCCTTACAGTTTGTATAATATAATATTGTCACATAATCTCTCGATCATAATCCCCTAATGAAATCGGTATTCCCAGTCTCCGTGACAAATATGAGAGAAAATTGCTTTGGTTTATTAACTCTAAGGAACCAATGATGTACAGGACTGGAATATGTTGTCCTATTTTTCTATTAGTTTGTTTTCTTAATTTTCAGTTTAATTGTTGGCGTCTTTATTCATTTTGATTGGTTGTTTCAAATTATAATTCTCTGCAATATGTAAAAATTATTAAATTCCTGTAAATTAAATGTTATCTTAAAGAATTTACTTGATAAGTCTAAAGGAGTTGGACAAGAAGTTTTTAAGAATGATAAGTATTACTAAATACTTCATTTTTTTTAAAACTCGAAACAGAAAAATCCAACCGAGATATTAAAATTTGAAACATGTTAATTTTGCATGCTTTTTGATAAATAACAAAGAGAAAAAGAAAAGAAAAAATAGAAAAGAAAAGAAAACTTAAGCGAGGAGGGGAGGTTTAAAAACTGAAAATAGTAATCTTTTTTTTTTTTTGGGGGGGGGGGGGGGTATTAAGCTCAACCTGCCCCTCCCCATTGCCAATCCTATATAGCTTCAGCAATGCTGCATAAAGAACAGCATCTGGGGAATGCTTCATAAAATAAAATAGAAGACATAAACTTCACCAGCAAAGCAATAATGGTCCTTTAATTCTAGCTCAGAACTAACCTGAAAGAAAGCATATTACGAACTTTTGGAGCATCTGGCATTTTCATAAAAAGGGAGTTTGCGAAAAAGGTCATTCGACGGCGAGCATCCAAATTCGTTGGCACATTAATGGCAGACTCTTTCACAGTCAACAATAAATTAAGCCTGATAACCTATAGAACAGATGTGGTACAGAAGAGCCAGATAAAAGCATTAGTAATATATAAGAGCGTGATTTAAAGAATTAACAAAGAAACAAAGCTCAGATTTCAAAAATACCTTTTCCCTCCATGATCTGTTATGAGTAAGATGGATATTTATCCTTTCAAATATCTGCTCCTTTCTGTCAACCTGGTGAGCTCTATCCAGAATTCTAGGGGAAAAAGAAAGAAAATACAAATTGTACATCAAAATTGAAGATGCTCGTTACAATGCAGACTTGATTGCCTAAATCTCGTGTCCTCTGAGAAAACTACTTTCTGTCAAGAACTTACTCATGGCCATCAACCATAACATCTTGAATGATAATTTCCATGATATCTTGGATAAGGTTAATCATAGGGGATCTTTTCGCCTCTTCATCTTCATAATCAGTCACCTGTAAGCACCATATTAAACACACAGAGCGTACTAGCAGACAACTCAACATCCAAAATTTCTTCAAAAAGCAGAAAAATACAGAAGGAAGCATTTAGAACTAGTTAGTTGTGTTTGTGCAAATACATGTATTGTACTAACCAGCAGATTCAAGAATCTCTCCAATTTATCATTCAGTAAGGGCAACCCACTCATCCGAAATTTCCTTAAGAACTTTCTATCTTTAATGCTGTCATCTACTTCTTTGCGTATCTGCTCCACAACCCTATAAAAAACACCAAATTCGAAGTGGTCATATGGCTTCTTCGCGACAAATTACGGGAAAACTGTATGACAAATATGGACCTGAACCTTCAGCATTAGATAGTCCGAAAAATAAACAAGAAAATAGACTTGAAAATGCCTTACATCTTGTCATCTTTGTTTTCCAGAATGCCGACCAGCAAATATCTGAGTGTCTCATAGCATTCAATCACTGCAGAGCGCATAAAATCATCACTTTTAATCTTCCGGAACAGGTCAGCATCTTCTTTTCCCCTGAAATCTTTTGCCATATCCAGTGCTATTGGAATCTAATAAGAATCAGGTGAAAACACTGAGCCAAAAAAGGAATTTCGCAATGATCTAAAATAAACAACAGGAATCAAGTATCACCTTACTAGCGAGCAAGAAAGGAGGCCACTGAATAACAGAGACTTCACTTGATGAATAGGGTACAAGAAGCAGATCTCTTTCCCTGGAAGTTCACAGCAACAAAGGAATCACCAACTTAATTTTAAAGTGCATAACTACCAAAATCTATTCACTAAGTTCGGAGCACAATAAACTTCAGGAACAGTCCCCACTTATGGTTGATGAGATCCTCCATCCGCAAGGAAAGTATGAACTCATTCCACATCTGAGAGAACTTCGCAATGTTCTTCCTTTCCAAAGAATCATCCTACCACAGTAACACAAAGTTCAGCAGAACTAAAAATAGTTAAAGAAGGACAAAGGATTTGTGATGATGCAAGAATATGGGAGCATCAATTTGCATATATAAGTAAGTGCCACCTGATGTCTATGTTTTCTTTCAGCTTTTGACGATGGCACAAGACGTTCACTAAAAGCTGAAGGAATTGACTCAAACCGTGATCGTAACATCCCTAGCGTCCTTATCTGAAAAACAAAAAAGTCGAAATAGTTAACAGTGTGACAAGTTTTTTCAAGAGGAACCAGAAAAATTCAGTCCAAGAAACCATTCATCGCTTCAAAGAATTAACCAACCTCGCCGAGGTGGCTGAATGCACCATAGATCCCTCCAACAATTGTAGAGAATATAGCATACCAAATTTGTGTGTCCATGAAATAGACCTACAGGCAATCCACATCTCTTAGAACTCAACATCAGATTGTCATTCTCAGTGGTTTTTCTTCCATAACATACCAGAAGAATTGGCGCCCATATGACAATCACTACTCCAATGTTATGTGGCACTGAATAACATTCAAATTCGAAATGATTAAGCACATGTTGGCAACAAAGCAAGGTCAAAGATTTTCGGACAAAGACTTACTATGTGGAAAGAACTCATGCCAGTCAAAGCTTGTGACTCTTATATCCATAATTGTCTTGGTAGGCTGCACTAACGGCAATATCTGCAGGGAAAGGCAAAAAGAGACACAGAGGAAACAAGAACAATCCAATTAAGAACCATCACGTACTGAAAAGACAGAGAGATCTGAGGAAAATTGAAGTTTCAGCTTGACTTTCTTTCATTTTCTTCTTCTTGAAGAAGCAAATGGAGTGGGTGCTTTTGTCAATTGAAGTTGCAAATAACACCGTTAGTCTTAAGTAATGCTTCTGAAGCAGTACATATTAGTCTATTGAGATAGACATTGGTCTTAAAAATAATTCAGAATTGACATTAAAAGTACAACATCAGAAAAACTGATCCCTAACTTTATAGTGCAAGCCAACCATGCACCATAGTTTCTAAGAACATCTTAGTTAGAACAGCTAGAACTAATTAACCAATACTCCTAAAGGGACAAAAGGTGTCGCAGATAGAGTTGAATAATGTGTGGTAGTCCTTTCGGAAAAGCCACGTTGAAAGAACATAACATGACGGTTATGCGGAGGTAGAATGCAACGTGGACAAGTCTATTCACAACAGTCTAATGATGTGGCAATCCACGTCAACAGTATCATTAAGACAACCTTTTGATGACATAGCAGTCACATCAGAATCATGTGGATTGCATGTTATGTAGGAACCCACGACAGTTATACAAGTTTTCGTTTACATATTTTCTTAAAATTTATTTTCTCACATGTGGTATAAGGTAGTCATAAAGATAACCACTCCTCAGACATGCTAAAGTGGATTTA
The DNA here is from genome assembly GCA_032618575.1 of Nicotiana noctiflora. Taxonomy (NCBI): domain Eukaryota; kingdom Viridiplantae; phylum Streptophyta; class Magnoliopsida; order Solanales; family Solanaceae; genus Nicotiana; species Nicotiana noctiflora. The sequence goes on along the minus strand of JASVEL010008394.1, from coordinate 12,264 downwards.
CAAGGAGAAAAGGAATAATAGAGCTTAAGGAAAAACATTACCTCAACATAGTAGCTGAATGCGAGCTTGCTAATGATGAGCATGATCCAGAAGAGAGTGTACCTGAGCAAATAAAATGAAGCAATGAAATGTTAGGTCAGTTCGCTGCACCAAACATGGTTACGAGTATTCACTAATCACTACAACCCATTAACCTTGCCCCACATCCACACACAGAATACGAAAAACGAATACGAAAGGAACAGAAGAAAGAAATGCTATCAAACAAGACTTGTTTATATGCGTAAAGATATAAGACAAATGAGTTCTTACTTTAAAAGGGAGAACATGTCTTCGTGCATGCCTCTTCCAACATAAAGCTTAGGCTGGAAACACTATAGCTATTAGACAAATGTGACAGAACCGCCCATAAAAGTACCAAATCATAAACATACTGACCTGAGCCCACCACATAAGGAGGGTGATGATTCGCCAATTTGAACGCTCCATGGATTTCCGCAAGAAAGGGAAGAAAAATAGAAAGACAGCCAATATCTCTGGTATCAAGTAAATAGCAACACAGTAGTAATACAGTGACTCATTTTGAACATAACCTCCCAAATTACTCAAGATTCTCAAAACTCCCCCTGGATCCTGAACAGACTTTGAATAAGCAACAGGCATGACAACAACCCAGAATGCGGCAAATGTAAATTTCAGAAGGTAGCGAAGAATCTGGGTAAACTTTAAGCTCCTCCAAGCTCTCAAACTAAGAATTATGTCCAAAGTAGCTGCAGAAAGCACACATATCGATGGACCAACACTCAGCTTCCGAATGAAATACAGTCACAACCAAAAGTGGTAAAATCTAGATGCACTCCTTACACATTCAATAAAAGAGTTCCTGGTGGGCGTAAAAGAAAGGAAATAAAATAAGGCAAAGCAAGTACCTCTCAACGCGTTAAGAATAGCAGCAGTTATGAAAATGCTCAAGACGCTTTTGAAAACATCCGCGTCAAAAATCACGGACAATGATCCTGACTGATTCCACGCAATGATAACCATTGCCTGAGAGGGATTGAAATGAGATCATTACAAACATTTTATAAAGATGACATGAGCTACAACGGAACTTCAATATATTTGCAAGTATAATTTTTTATATTGTAACAACCCAAGCACCCAACTCAAAATAATGGCAACGCATGTTTAACCCTTAATATTTGTTAACCATCTCAATATCTTCTATAAAAATATTCTTATTCTTAACAACACCTGAACAAGAACTCATAACACTCTAAGTGATCAGGTAACTGTCAATTGGAGGACTTACTGTGGACATGCAAGGTAAATATATGGCATACCATGTGTCAAGTTAACGAATCTGAACTCTTCAGTCCAGTATCCGTTAAATTCAATCCCAACCCAGAAAAACAAACCCCACGAATTCAGCAATAGTTACACCAATACATTTCGACTCTAATCATCTAAAATACATCAAACGGATTTAAAGAAAGCTATAACATTCGCCTATGTGAGCTTTGCTAAGCAGTGACAGACTTAAAGGAGGAGGCTGCATATGATAAATTTCTAAAAGTCTCAATAAAGCGGAATGAATTCAGATGATTCATCCAGCCAATCCCCACTAGTTCAGAATCCAGGGCTCAGTTGATCAATGCGTTTTTCATTAATGACCGCACTTCAGTTGTGTTTTGCCTTTAGCCTCTTTTTTTGCACTTTTTGCCTTTGATAACACTGCTCTTCAACCGCAAAATAGCCAAGGGTGGATATTTGAATAACTATACATTCAGTGGCATCTATATGGAGATTTAAATACTTAGTACGCTTGGTTTTCTAAGCACTGCAGAAGAATAACGGCTTATATTCAATAAAATACTAGAACTATCTTGAAGCAACAGATCCCTTAAAATTTACTGGGGAATGTGTAGCACTCAGACCTGCTGAGTAGTTCCATTTCCAAAGAGTGCTTGTACTAACTTATAATGGTTGTGTTGCCTTATTATCTCTGCTTTCTCCCAGCCCTTGTAAATATGTTCCCACACAGTTTATACTATCAAGACAAGGAAAGAAGAGCGTGCAGATTTTCAAATAAAACATAGCATACCTGAAGTGCCAATATAAAAAATATCCACATCCGGTCAAAACTCCTGTAAAGGTGCCAAAAAGTTCGAATTTCAACAAAATTTGTCTTAGGCTTTCTCCCTCCAGTAGCACCATTATTATGTCCCTGATAATCAAGCTACATTAGTCAAATTATAAAGAAACATGAGAGAATACTGTGTCTAAAACAAAGAAAATGTGAGGACAAACAACAACAACAACAACAACAACAACAACCCAGTATATTCCCACAAGGTGGGGTCTGGGGAGGGTAATATGCAGACAGGCCTTACCTCTACCCGAGAGGGCAGAGAGGCTGAAAATGTGAGGACAAAGAAAAGCCAAATTCTACAAGTTTGACAATTTCAGGTATTCTGAACGTCTTAGTTAACTTGCCAAGATATGTTAGAATATTCACTTTGGAAGTCAAGATACCGACCAGCCAGACTTTCAGAGAAAAGCAATTACGTATATTCTTTTCTCCCAGAGTCAAGGATCATGTGTTCTTTTAATATTTTATTTTCCAGTTTTTATCTTTTGGCATATTGGTGCAGTAGAAAAAGTTCATTCTCCTTTTCCGCAGCTCCAAAAAACAATGTTTGTCTAATAAGTTTAACATGGAAGTTATGAGTGAACACTTCAAAGCAAAGCATGGTTTATAAGAGAATGAATATCCAAAACAAAACAATCCTCAACAAGTGGAGCGCCTTATACTTTTAATCGCATTTAAAGAGCAACAAAATTCTCTTAGTTTTACACCTGCTATGTGGAAGTTGGAACTAACTCAAGCTAAGCACTCTTAGTTCTCGAACTTACTTGGGCAAAGAACTCAAAAAGAATGTACAGTATACAGTGGTTCACAAGCTAAAGGTTTGATGACTATTTTTATTCTTAATGCGATTCAAAAGTGATGCAAATTGTTGAGTTCCCACATTGGTGGGTTAAGGGTGATTTGGTCTCTTTATATGGCCTAGGGAAATCCTCCCCTGTTGAGCTAGCTTTTGGGGTTGATTTAGGACCAAGGTCGAGTTTCTTATCACAAAAAACCTACTCAAACTTACTTGCGTAAACAAACTTCTTATTCAAAGAACTTCACTTCCTATTTACATGCAATGTGTGAGTCTAAATATCTCATGTGAATGGGTTTAACTCTGGTTCAGGCTCAGGATGCAACATCATGTTAAAGAATCAAATCACCCAATAGAAAACCCATTGGCAGTAAGTGAAGCAGCCAAGATCTTGCCTAAGTAACTTGTGCTCTTCTATTTAACCAGATATAATTGTTTCATCTTTAAATATATATAAGTACAAAAGAATATGACATTCTTGAAGTATAATTAATTTTTCTGTTGAGGTAAGGCAGTAAGAGTTGATCCAGAGACAACATTTTATGATGGGATCTTGCAAACCAATATCATAACCTTATTTAAGGAAGCATAATTCAATACAATGGAATAATCTAGTGAATAAATTTGATGCCATGGAAAGTTTAGTGCTTCCATTAGTATACAGGAACCTCAGGAAGTTCACTGGACTTAAACATAGCTACCCAAGGTTGTCAAAACTACTAAATAATGTCTCTTACGCTATCTTTACAGACATGGTAATATATCTGATCAGAGACACATACCACATTTGCTTTATTTATTTTTTCTGAGTGCACGAAGAAATCAGCTTTTTTGTCCATTGGCCAACCTAGCTTAAAACATTTATCGGACCTGCAAAGGAAGAGTATAAGTCTCTTCTTCCTTAGCCAGAAAAAACAAAATTATAACATGTTATACAATTGATTACCAAAAGTATTCATTCAGATCATCATAATTTCTCCATGCTGAATGGCTTGCTGTCCCACTCTGGTTTCTCCTAGCTTCCTTTTTCAGCAAAAATAATTCATGTAAGGTGATAAACAACAATACTTTGTAGTAAATAGCACAAATATAGGACTTACCTTACGAATGACTTCATAAATAGGGGTTACAACATCCCGCAGGAAAGACTCCTCGCCATGGGACACTGGTTGATATGCACCTCCACTGACAGGAAGTACATTTCCAAATAGTATTCCATGCATCTCATGTGCCATCTGATTTTTAGAAGTACAAAAAGCACACACACCGATCGAGGGTTACTTCTCATACAAATAATGTAGCGCTATTTCTGAAAAAGAACATGGAGAACAATCTCTACAATCCATCTGAAATACTTGTGTGCAATGTGTATAGAACTCTTGCATTACATGTGTGCAATGTGTATAACAGGACTGGGCAGTTCATTATGGAGAAATGATCGCATCAATCAAGCATCGCAAAACTGGTCACATTCCATGAAGAGGTCACACGGTAACATTTTACATGTTGTCACTGTTCCACTACGTCCACTTCACCCTTCCCAACAAAAAACTAAGTGTCCCTTAAGACGTATCTATCTTGGTATTACCGTATTAGTATCATGTCAGTTCTTCAGTGTTTGAGAATAGTGCACATGAAATGGTCCACAAGAGGCAACACAAGCAGTGATTGGTGTTAATTGACCAGCAGATTCTAGACAAATCCAAGGCATGTACTGAAGATATAGATACATCCAAGCAATCCAATATAATAATAGAGAAGCATTATCTCATTTGATAAGAAAGCAAACCTACATTATGGAAGATATAGCAAAGGCATTCTGGCATAAATCGTATATTTGAAGCTTCCCCCCATATAAGAAGATATAGGCCAATATAAAGAAGCTCCAACTGTAGCTTGTCACAACCCTGAGGAAACCTGAAACACAAGACGTTAAGGCGAAGCAAGAGAAAAATCGTTTTCTGTCCCATTTTTATAATACACTACTACTACCTGAGAATCAAATATATTTTTTGAGTCGAGTATGACTTTTCAAACATCTTCTAAATATGTTTTAATTATAAAAATTGTGAGTTATAGTACGGTTAATACAATTTTTAAGTATGTATATTTAATGTAAGGAGTAAAGAACTGAGCTTCATATTTACGGCAGCAATGAGCAGGTTTGGAATCTGTACGCTGAACTGATTCATTCACTTTAGGATGAAAGGAATAATGTATACATATTTGTTTTGGAAAAATAAAAAAGGAGCAAACCAATGCAATGTATTCTAGGAGGTTGTGCTTGTAATTTCATAATGGCTACTCGGCTCACCTGAGGTTTGAAGGACAGTGCAAATATTTGCCCCATGATTCATAGTTTTTGAATATCTTATCCTTCAGCTGCTGAACTGTATACATGTCCAACTGCAAAAATGTTCTCTTGGACTCAACTTTCAAGAGAAAAGTGCCAAAAAGGTTGTCTGCTAAGCATACAAAATAAGTAGAGACCTATATGCATATTTAATCAAACTGGCATAATTATTAAATGAGCAGATACACAGTTACCTGATTATAATTTGCATCTTCTTCCACACTCTTGTTTCTTATATCCATGTTTGCAAGTAGCAATATTAAGTGCTCCCTTTGATTTGCCACATTTGCTTTCTTGATTCCACATAAATCAGCAGCAAGATACAGTCAGATGAAGTTCGGAAATCTCAACTATCAGCATGTTGAAGGAAATGGTACTAGAAGCAATTGAAAAATGCTAAATGCCACATCTTTGTTCTAAGGCATCAGAAAGAGTATCGCATGCAATTAACAGAACCAAGGCGAACTCAAGGAGGTAGCTTCCTGTAAGGTGGTATACGTATTCCTGATATACTAAGGTATGCCATAACATATCGCACAGCACCCCCAAGTGCAATGCAATAGAAATTAACAGAAATAACAGACTAGCAGGTGGTTCGATTACAACAAGAGAGACTTGCAAAGTGTAACATTTCATCGAGGAAGAATTTAAAGTACCTCTGAAGTTCAAACAGAAACTCATGAATTCATGTAAGCATCTTGGTTTCACATGTATTTGGTAAACACTTCAGAAAACAACTAACTAAATGAGGTCAGATAAGCTTTACATGTTTGAGATTTTTTATTCACTAGTAAATTCTGCTCATTTCAAACTGCACGTCACACATGCTTCATACAATTTGTTGAACGGTAGAACGAAGAATTTATCCTGGCTTGAATGCACAGTTATCAGACAGCCAAGGGAAGATCCAGGCAGCTATGCATATTAACTGAAGATATCTTCTGTCGCATTCTGTGGGAATTGGGTTCCAAACAAGTGCTACTCATAAGTCGTAGTAATAAAAATGTCGGGAAATAGTGGGTTTCAGAAAGGAGGTGGTTAAAACACAAACATGTTTCAATGAAACAGATTTCAGACACATGATTTTCTAGGTGTAATGAGTTGAAACAGTATGGAATGAACTTTCAGATCCAAACTCAACTTTAACCTTCAACTCCCAAAATGGCGACACCAACATCTCATTAACCTGACTGTGCTGTCTAAAACAGTATAGCTTCAAATGAAAATTTACACTGGCGAAGAGCTGAAATGAACATTAACTATTCATCCAGTGTCACCTTTTGTACGAGAGATTGTCCCCTTTCAGAACTTGAGATTTTTTTGGTGTGAATAATAAATTTTTGCAATACAAAGCAATGCAACAGCTAATGGCCACTTAAGCACATTGTCTTATGTAAGACAATTAGTTTTTGAACGCCTGCCTAGAGAGTCATGATCAGTACTATATTTTACCTGAAAGCCAAAGGCTGAAGCAAGCCATTCGAGTATGTCATTGACTGACTTATCCTTGTCATCAGGCATTCTAAGAACAGGAAGATTATTCATATTTCTTATAGCTCGAAGAGCAGCCTTAATCTGATCAAGAAAGACAATTACATCAACCTTTCTGTAATAATAATGATACAGAATACTCTTTAATCACACAAAAGAAGCATGCCAGCAAATGAAACTGAGATTAAAGCAAACTTTCATAAAACCTCAGGAAGTTCCATTATTGCCGGTTTGACCCCAACAGCATAAATAGGAAGAATGTTGTAGTGCTCATAGTATTCTCTTTTCTCTTCGACATCTTTGGCATATCTATGTGTCTGTGAAGAAAAAGACACTAGAGCTTCAAGTTTTCATAAGAGGGATAAGCACTGGAAAAGTCAAAGGACTGCATACAAACACAGATCAAACCTCATCATCCACTTTTGAAGAGGGTACCACTGTCCTCAGCACATCATATAGCACACTTGCAATTTGATAGATCTTAGCCATCTCTTCTCTAATAAAGCAACCAAGGTCAACCCGTAATTAAATGAACAGCGGTAAGCCATTACAAAAGAATTCCAAAAAGGTCATCAAATTTAAGTTGAAGTCTCACGGTTTCTTTGTTTGATGGCCATCTCTGATATTTTTCTCATAGAAATTCTGGTAAAATTTTTGAATTTCTCTAGGATCATTTCTTGCAAGTTGAGGTTGAGTTTCTTCTTCTTCCTACAACCAACAAAAACAGTACAAATTTTGCGGTCCTGCTAATCATTGAGAGGATTTCAAAGCTTTTAACACTAAAGACATAGAACATGAACAAATAAAAAGATGAATATGAACTACTTATTCACAGAAATACCAAATACTGTCAAACAAACATGTCAAATGCAAAATATTTGTCACAACCACACAGTTTCAACACGTAAACTAGAAAATGGCAGAAACAGGCTTTAACCCCAAGGTTGAAGCAGTATGCACTCCAGACAATGAACACCACTAAAAGGAAAGAACTTATTATTTTGGAACACATTGAGGCCATATCCCAGCATAATGGGATATCAGTTGAATTGTGCAGATCCTGGCTAAATGTGAAATAATGCCATGAATAGGTTTCAGGGGGAGCCTATTGTAAAACCCAGACATGTAATCCGCTACAAAGAATCTGCTTAAGTCACTGCTCCATGTCAACTTGCGGAAGGTCGTTCCGTCTATATGGCTATACCAAACAACATGCGGCAGACTACACTTAAGAAGGGGGCTATTTATGATCAAACCACAAAGCTTTAACTCGCATATGATGCCCCTACCCTTTCAAGTCTATGTAACAGGTATGTCTTGAATTGACGAACGCCACGCCCACTTGATGTTGGATCCATCCTATGAGCCTTTTCGAAAGCATGGAAGCGACCTAATTCAAAAATATATAAAAAGGAGGAAAAGATGAGAAAGCGCAAATCGAATATCAGTGAAGACAATTACTAGCAAAGATAAGAGAGCATAAAATAACATTGATCTCTCTTCAACATTACAACAACAACATAGTGTATTCCCACATTGTGAGGTCTGGGGAGAGTAAAGTGTACGCAGACCTTACCCCTATCTTGTGGAGGTAGTCAGTTTCCGAAAGACCCTCAGCTCCTTCTATATGACTAATCATGACACTACATTGTTTTAAAATATAACCTAGTATCTGCAGTAATAATGATCCACATGATTTTTGCGCATCCAGTCTCAGTTAAATGAAACCAAAAAAAGCATTCACGCCCCCCACCAAAAGTCTCCAACATAAACAGAGTAGGTGCTATGGTTGTTACGCATAGGAGGCATGGACAGTACACCGATTTAATTAGAGTCTCTCAAGTGCGCTAGAGATTTTGTCAAGGCCACAATGCGAGATTGTTTTACTTTGTTTCTCTCCCTCATAAGCCACAACTTTTGGGTGCCTCATAATGATTTTTACTTGGGGAAAACACCACCTGGAGTTTTCTTCAGCTCCTTCCAAGGCATAAAAGTAGAAATGCTCTCGGCAGCTTTATGCATTGTTAGTCAAACTAAGTTAAAGTAGCTTCAATATGACTGCAATTCAATAAATTTAACATTCTAACGATTAGAACCAAAGCTGATCTGCCCACAAGTCAAACACTGATGTACATTTTCAGAATTCCATCATGTGAAGTTGCCAAAAATACTTGCTATACCTACTACGCGCCTTTATAACTAAATAGATAAAGGAATCGCAGGGATGTTCTTTGTAATAAGTGAGCCTCGAATTACCAATTACTCATCCTATAAATTTTATGAGGTACCATATGCACTAGTTGATTCCAGATATAACTTGAAAGATTTTCCATGTTTATATTTAACTTGACCGCCATAAAGATCCAAAGTATCCTGTTGTTGGTCATATAACTACCAAAACTAAGGGCTTGAATCTTTATTTAAATTAAACATTAGGTGATTTCTTCTCATTTGCCGACACTTTGGTGGGCAAAGTCACTTGTTACTTGTGCTGGTGGGAAGTAGCAGGTGCCACTGGAATATAAAGAGGAGAGCAAGCTAGGCTGGACACCACCAGCATTAGAAAAAAGAAATCTTCATCTTAAATTTAAACTGTAAAATAAGAACTACGGACTTGAAATTAAACACACCCTAAGAGAATTTTATTTTAGTTTATTATACCTATTGACTCCAAATGTAAGTTAAATCCTTGAGTGCATTTCCATGTTAATCATAAGGTACAAAAATTCCAATCAATAGGACTAAATTATCAAATTAAAGCAATCAGACATCAGAAGGAAAAAAAAATTAAAAATCATGGAAATAGGCTTACAGAGATAAGCAACTCTAGGATTTTCTTTTTCGACTTCATTAGCAACACGAAGAATAGGAGCAATGGAGGCTAAGGAGGAAGGCACAAGTTCACTATCCAATGAATTTTGATCTTCACCGGCGGCAGGGTCTACCATAGTGGGGGCCTTAGATACCCGTCTAGACGCCGTTCTAGGCGGTGGGCCCCCTTCCACCTTCGTTCCACTGGTACTCGCCATAATTTTCCCAAAATCTCTGGTTCTTTCGCCAGAATTATAGTAAAGAAAGACATAATTTGTGTATATATTACTTAGTGTTGTGGAGATACTTTGGATGGAAAGTGGGGGCAAATAGGGAGGGAGGGGGGGCTTTAGCTTTTGATTTCTCTATGAGCAAGAAAAGAATGTGACTGTGATAGAGTAGTAGAAAGATTTCAAACTTCTTTTTCTTTCTTTTTGTTGGAAATCTTGTTTGTATGCGAGTTTTTGGATTTGCTTTATAGCTTTAATGGTGTGATTGATGAGAGAGATATTGTTAAAGAAATGGGGAGAGAAGAGAGGGCGCACTTTGCTTTGCTTCGACCAAGCACTTTGATACAGACGACCAAAAAAAGAAAAGAAAGCAAGAGATAGGACCCCAAGCCGCGCCGCTGAGGTAAAAAAAGAAGAAAGTTTAACGGAGTTCCGTACGTTAATCATTCCCGCGCTTTATTAAAGACACATCAGTTGCACCTGTTGAGGAGCGGCATTTACATATATACCCACTCTTGATTTTATAAAATATAAGAGTATAACCCTTCAATAGGTGTAATTTCTTCAATATAATTTCAGAAATTAAATATAAAGTTCTTTTATCTTTCAAAATAAATATTATTTTAGTAATTTAAATTTTAAGTAGTTTAATCTATTAAATACAAATTTATATTTTGAATCTTAAGTTCTAAAACATAAACTTGTTCTTCGAATTTCAATAATTCAATATATAATTCAACGTCCAAATATAATCCAAATAAGTTCAAGTTTGAAACATAACTTTTCAAATATATAAAAGAACTGAAAAAAAATGCCAATAAAGAAAAAAAGAAAAGTGTATGTGCCTGAAATTATCAAAAAATTGAATATCAGTTAAGGTTTTTTTAAGTGAGTAAAAAATTAATAGGTAGCGAAAAACTGAGCGCCACATGAAAATTTTACGGTCGAGGAACACAAAACTCAAAATTTTAAATTTGTGAAATGTGAGTATCATGATGCGTTTACCTCTTTATTCTTTGTGATAATTAATTGGTATAGACTTATAGTGTGAATGTATTATATATACGAAAAAAGTATTGATTGCATATATATATATAGAGTTAGACTCCAAGATATAACGCACTTGCATTTTTTTCTTGATTGACACCTAGCCTCTAAAAAGTATTTTGAAATAAAAGCATATAATATAATACTAATATATGAGGAAATCACTTTTACAATCAATTCGGTTGATAATTGAGTTGAAGTGCCCAACTCCATCATGCATCCTCTCTACTATTTTTATTTTCCCAAAAAAAGAAAACACACACACACAAAAAAAAAAAAAAAATAATAATAATAATAATAATAATAATAATAATAAGTGTGTGGCTTTTGTTTGTATTGGAAAGTTGAATTGGCTGCAATCTTATTTAAGAGTTTAACCACTTAGACACACATCAAACTTTGTTATCGCTCGTACTGTCCGTGTTGTTATTTTTTTTATGAACCAAACAAGGTAACAATTTTATTCAAAACATTTAGTACAATATTTAATTATAATTATATCATCTAAAAACTTAATTAAACGAAGACATTTAGCCACGAATTGAAAATGATGAAGCTGCCAATTTTGCTTAGTTATTGTAGTGAAGTTCTAATTAAGAACACAATATATGCCTTTGGGTTTGATCCAATGGGGTGGTCATGTCTATAGATTTGCTTGAAATTAAACCCATCTGCAGCTTTTAAATCTGACCTCCTTAAACCTTAGTAGACTAGTATTTTCTAAGGTTGGGGAGCGTGTGGTAGGGGCGAAGGTAGAATATTGGATATAGGTTCGGACGAACTTAATAACTTTTACTTAGACCTGATAGTTGTACTAAAAAATCTATTTTATATATATATATATATATATATATATATATATAAAATATGTGAATTCGATGATACGTTCAAAACCCATAAACTTTATATACTAACCCGTCTCTAATGTGAGATTTTATATAGAGACAAAACGAACCTTTTATGGGAAAAGTTTGAGTGGAAGTAGGAAGCTTAGTTGGGAAGGAAAGGTGTTAGGCTGTTTTATCTTATAATCATGGTATTCTGATTGCGCGGAAGACTTTTGATATGTTGAATATCTGCTCTATTAGCTGAATTTAGGTCCGTCTTTGTGGTTAGGCAAACCCAAAATATAAACTCTATACGTATAATATTTTGAATTTTTTAATATGAACCAATTATATTTTTAACGTTATGGGTTCGTAGCTATTACTTGTTATAATATTAATAAAATTTTACGTATAAATTATGCTTCACATCAAAAGTACTAGGTTCGAATGAATTTGATACTATACTGCTAGATATGCCTCTGATACTGTGATGACATGTTGACGTAGACGTACGCCTAAACTATTTTTCGGGAGAAGTACACAATGAATTATTCTTA